>JAKTWI010000357.1:0-24797 GCA_030561065.1 Sporopachydermia cereana | reverse complement strand
GTGGAACGGCTGAGAACCAGCATGGAGCAAATGAAGCTGGAATACACCCAGAGGTTGGCTCTGATTATGCAGAAAGGAGGCACAGTTACAACAGACATGCTGCCAAACACACTGGTGTCTCAAAAGACTGGCTCTTCTACAGGGAGTGGCTCCTCTGACTATGAAAGGTCCCATCGGGGCGGCTCGGATTCCAAGTCTGCCAGTGGCGACAGAGTGCCACTGCACAGACCAACTGTGAACCGAATGGAGGAACTGGAAGCACGTGTGAGCAACATAAATATCGCGAGTAGCAGTTTTCGGGTGTCCGAGCAAGCTCCGAGCAGACTGAGCTTGTTTTCTACTGAGCAGAAAGAAAATCTTATCAGCAAGCCGTTTGAGTTCCACTCCTCCACGGACAACAGCGGCGGGCGCGAAGAATGGAGGAGAGCGACAGAGGTGACGAACCAGCTGAAGGAACGAATAGAACGGATGCGCAATGGCAAGTCAATGCTGAGCTGAGAACTGCGAGCTGTGTGCGGCTGGAAGGGTGAATGTATATGAGGGGGTTAATGTTTGCGATGATACCAGACAATCACGTGCTGTATAGGAATACCAGTGTACTACTACTGAGATGTCAGACGTAGTGAGTATTGACACGTCTGCAGTATGTGCTCCAACCTGTGTTCGTACAGGAATACATAGTAAACGAATAGTTGGAGTGTCTATTCTGTCGATACTGATCTCAATATGATCCCCCGATCTCCTCGGCCCGAGAACCCCACACAGTATGCATCGTACTGCAGCATGTGCATGAGAGTGCATCAATCCGTTCAGCTCTAAAACTTTCCGCCACAAGTACTTCCGTTTGCCAATTGCTTTTCTGAGCCAACTTATGCTATTTTCTACTCAAGCAGCAAAAACTAAGTCACTCGCGTACTTTTTTTCCACCTCCTCTTTCTCACTCGCAATCCTGTATCCTCCTCTCTTCCCTCCCAGACATCACATCTCACTTCGTAAATGGCAGTGGGGGGGGCGCGACAGAAGACAATCTCCAAATCAGGCATATGCGCCCCAAGTCTCCTGAACAACCCCCCGGACCCCCGCTGAAAAATTTTATGTCGGCTGCTCGGCAGAGGAGACTGGAAAGGGCAATGAGGGAAAGCCGAAAGTCAAAGCCGATAGGGGAAGGGGCATGGGGATGGAGGAGTGGAAGCGGAGAGACTAATTGGGGTTCATTACCGTTCGGGAGAGATGTGGTGTAAAGAAGAAAAGTCGATACTTTTGGATGAGACAAAGTGTTCAGTCATTGATTAGCTGTGGAGCTCAATAGATATTGGATAAGATAATAGTTTGGAGCTTTATACGCTGACTGATCTGGATTGGAAGGAATTGGAGTGTTTCTGATCTGTCCTAATCACCATAAGGCCAGCCCTGTTATTGCGATATCGAGTTCTGATCCCCATCAAAAATGTCGTCCAAATTGAAGATCCTTGTGCCTGTCAAGCGGGTGATTGACTATGCCATTAAGCCCAGAATCAACAAGGCTGGAACGGGAGTTGAAACTCAAGGAGTGAAGTTCAGCATCAATCCTTTCTGTGATATTGCAGTGGAGGAAGCTTTGAGAATCCGGGAGGGCCACAAGGGTCTTGTTGATGCTATCCACACTGTGTCTATTGGGCCTACCAAGGCTCAGGAGGTTTTGAGAGTAGCTCTGGCCAAGGGAGCTGATAGCGCCACTTTGGTAGATGTGGGCGACAAGGAGGTGGAGCCTCTTGCCGTGGCCAAAATTCTGCAAAAGATTGTTGAGAAGCAGGACAGCAAGCTGGTGATTCTGGGCAAGCAGGCAATTGATGATGATGCCAACCAAACTGGTCAGATCCTCGCCGGTCTTTTGAAGTGGCCTCAGGTATGTGATACAGTGTGATTGAGAAGAAGTGTTTGTGGTGGGGAATGAGTTTTGGAGAAGCGATAAAACTAACAATCGTGGTTAGGCTACAAATGCTAGTAAGGTGGAGATATCTGGCGACAAAGTCACGGTGACTCGGGAAGTTGATGGAGGCTCTGAGACTGTTTCTGCTACCCTTCCCTTGATCATTACAACAGATCTCCGGTTGAACGAGCCGAGATACACGACACTTCCCAACATCATGAAGGCCAAGAAGAAGCCGCTGGAGAAACTCAAGCCCGAGGATTTCGGTGTTGATATCACTCCTCGCTTGCAGACTCTGAAGGTCAGTGAACCTCCTTCTCGTAAAGCTGGTATCAAGGTTGACTCTGTCGACACTTTGGTGGAGAAGATCAAGGAGGCTGGTGTTTTGTGAAGCCGCGATATGATTGATGTGCTCAACGATTGACGGATAACTACGACAGAAATAGCATTTATCATTCAACTGACTTTATATAATTAACCGATATACGATTTACTCATGATCTATACTCTATAGTTGACACATGTGACTTGAGGACTTGATTGCTTGACAGGCGGGCGACGTAAGGGCATCATACCTCAATAGATGAACCAAAATCCAACCCCCTATATGTATCAGTTCACTCAAAAAGCCACTCATCTGATTCAATTCATTTGTTAGTCCTATTCAATGATTCTCTTCTCCCATCAACTCCCTCTCTGGACATCGCATCTCCTCTCGTACTCAACCCGCAGTGAGACCCCAAGTGTGTACTGAGAAGTGGTGATCTTATCCAATTTGACTTTGAGTTTGTTATGGTTTCAGAATCAACTGTTATTTTAGCCAAAACTCAAAGCTGCTGCCAAAGGTTGTTGAGAATACAGTTGCAAGCTTAACCGAGATGCAGTGACAGTTGAAGGAATATGATGAGCAGAGACAACTGCTCCAGTAGTAGCAGATGAACTATGAGCTGGAAACCCGTTGGTGTTTCTCATAGTCGCTGAAGACGGAAATGATGACCATGACACTCCATAACATACTGCACATACTGCACCTCTCACAACATATATACCATACCACTCATCAACCCCTACCAACTCCTACCCTCATAACCAAACCAACATTGATCTTTCATTCATTAGACATTACGGGGAGAAAGACTGCTGAATAAGATCCAGCTCCGGCTAGCTTGACAATACAATACACAAGAAAAGAAACAAGCAACCCGAGACGCTATATCATACATATAATAGACAAACCCTCCGCCCCATCAAGGATGAGATCCGCTCTGGTACTGGTTCTGCTGCTGCAGATGGTACTGCTGGGCATACGCGCTCTCGTCAAAGTTCCCATAGGCCGAGGAGTAGTTGCCCGTGCCAATACGGCCGGCATTGGCCGCCACATTCGAAGACATGCTCGTGTACGGCATGCTGCCCATGTTCGTGCGGGTGTAGGCCTGGCCAGACGGATCATAGTGCGGCACATAGCCAGTGTGCCGGTGCAGATCGCCCGGCTGCGGCAGCGACTGAGACATGCCGCCAATGCTGGAAATGGGCCGCACCATCCCAGACGTGTTGGACGCGCTGGAGGCCGTTCCCGAGGCCGGGGCCTGCGAGTCTGTCGAGCTGCTCTGCTGCAGCTGGGGCTGCTGGATGTTAGGAGTGGACTGCTGGCCATGGGCCGTTTGGGTCTGCGAGGCTCCCTGCGCGCTCTGCGAGGGGAGTTTGCTCTGTGCCGCCTGGGGCTGCTGGGCGTACGCCAGCCCGGCCCCCGTGTTGTAGATGTCGTGTCCGTACACCTGTCCCTGGGGGCCGTAGGGCTGGTACATGCCAGGATAGGCATAGGATTTCCCCGGCGGGTACGGCTGGCTCAGCTGGGGCTGCCGGACAAGCTGGATGGGCTGCGGGACCTGGTACGGGTAGCCGGACATGGCCTCGGGCTTTATTTGGTAGGCGGCGTTGAGGTCGTGTGGGCCGACAGTGGAGTAGTCATGTGACCCGTCGCCCATCAGGTGGCCCTGGGCCCCGGAGCCGGCCATCATGGGCGTGTTGGTGCCCATGTTGGACTCCTCTTCGCCGGTGTTTTTGGCGCCGATGCCCGTCTCCTTGACGGCCATCCAGAGCTCGTTGGAGATCTTCACGTCCCGCAGCTCCTCGCTGTCCATGGGCTTGATGAGCTTGTTGGCCAGCACGTCCTCGGCACAGTAGTACGACACCAAATGGATGGTCTCTGGCTCAGGGCGGTTGATGGTGATGGACAGTGTCTTCTTCACCAGCCCGTGGTCCTTGAACGCGTAGGAGGAGACCAAAGAGCCCACCAGCTCTCTGTTCATGTTAGCTGCAGTCGACAGGTCACTGGAGCCGTTGGAGCTGGCGGGTTTTTTGTCCTTTTCCTCGTTGGACTTCTTGGATTTCTCCCCCGCGGCAGCAGAGTCCAGTTCCCGGTACACCAGGAAGCGGCCCAGGATTCTGCTGGGGGACCACGACACTCCGTCGGTCCATCGCTTAATGCCGGATTTCTCCTCACTGAAGATGAAGATGTTGCCGGAGCGGATCAGCTCGCCGCGTTCTCTGTCGTGGGGTCTTCTGGGCACCAGCACCAGCGTCTGGTTCAGCGTGGCCTGGATCAGCAGCAGGGCGTCTTTGGTGGTGGCGACATAGCCGTGGAAGGTGGGCACGATTTTGGCGTTCGTACTGTAGGGCATGTTTGGTTGTTGTTTGAATGGAAGTGTGGCAATGAAATGGGACAGTTGTGCTAGAGTGACAGTGCACAACGATAGTAATAATACACAACAACAGTAAGAAGACTAAGTTGATGTCGGCAAGAGAAAGATAAACTCTCTTCAAAACAGTGAAGCAGAAGAAAAGCAGAGAGAGGTAAACAACAATGAAAGAGCAGAGGAAAGAAGCGGAATTCATCGTCAGCCCGAATATAAGCTTAGGTTTGCCTCCCCGAAAGAATACCTGCTAGGCCAGAGCTTTTCCCAAACCTTAAATAGAGGTATTACATGTATTGTCAGGGTTGAGACCCTCTGTGTTGCGTACGGCTCCGTACACTTGTTCCTGGCAAAGCTTCCTCTGGCTTCTGCAACGGTTTCCTGGGGGTAGAATGCAGTACAATGTGAATTACCAGCAAAGTAGGAAGTCAATGAAGACAAGAAGCCTCGTCGTATATCGTTCAAATGGTTCAAATTACATACTTACCAGGACTGTCAACAGCAGATCAAACAGTAGGGCTTTCCGAACGGCTCCCAACGCGCCCCCATCCGAACCTGAAGACCGACAGCACGAATGATTACGTGATCCAACAAGCAACGCCGCCCCTCCGGTATGGCATCTACAGCTTATGCTCACCGTTTCCCTGCCTTTCCCGTCCCATCACATTGCCAGCTTCCGTCGGTGCCCGGGGGCCCCGGGCGGGACTGGATTTACATGCTGGGGCGCGATCTCCGTCCCAGGCGGATGAAGAGAAAAAACCGGAATCGGAATCGGCGATGGTAGGCAAACGGAAGCCGGACGGGTTCGGATTCCCTTTCCGGGTACCTCTTTCCGCGGAGATACTACGGCGGGTTGAGACTGCAGAGTGGGCGAATCTGTCAAATGGGACAAATAGGCTCTTTAAGCTGTTTTGCGTGGGTAGTCTGTAAGTCGTGTGTTGGAGGCCCATTTCTTAGTAGTCCAGTTGTTTGAAAGTCAGCACTATGTCACCTTTTGCTGGCTTTCGTAAGTGAAGATTCATTGAAAAATGCAGTAGAACGCTGTGGATGGCTGTGGGTAAGTAGAGTTAGGGTTTGGGTGTAGCCTGCTAGGAGTTAGCGCGGATCTTGGGGCCTAACTTAAATGGTCATGCTCGGTTTGGAACTTTGTCTCCGGAATTCTCTTGACAGAGGGTCTGGTGTACGGACATGGCAGAGTGTACCCAAGCGGGAGCAGGCGGCGTTGAAGGTGAGTAATAGTGGCAACGGAAGGATCGCTGTGATATGACAGCAAGAAGGGTGATAATGTATGGGGTTTGTTGTGTGAATGAATCAAATAATGAAGCATCTGTAAAGGGGATGTTTTCTTGTTAGAAGGCGGGAATTTTCGGGTATGTCGGGACGCAAGTTGGGTTTCAACGTTGTTGTGAGAAAGTAGGCCGGAGATGAGACGTGAAGTGCCCCGCTTCTTACTGAGACTCTAAAGGACTCTAGAGGGATCAAACAAGTCATGGGGCCTCAACAAGCTGACGAGTCATCAAAGACATACTCGGCCATTTAGGCGTGCTTTGCGCTTCATTTGAAACGTTTTGAGTTATATATCTGTCTCTTTTTCGAGTATCCATTACACTATGAACAATGAGGAACTCATCACTCCCTCATCGTTCTGCTGAACCTCATCGCATTGTCTGTAGATTAAGCTTGCGAACTTAATAACTATATCTGAGGTTTTGGAGATAATTAGATCGTATGCTGAGATGTGATGATTGAAAGATGAGAGAAGGGGTTGTAGTGAAGATGAGAGATGGAATTGATCGGTTTTTCTAAGGAATTAACACTCGGCCTTGACGATGTCAGTGTTACGACAGCTCCGCGGGGTTAGTGAAGAAGAGGAGAAAGTGGAGGTTAGTTGTGGTGCCTTAACTGGTAGCTGACAGTCTGAAGAGAGAGCTGAGAGAGTCAATTGACAGAAGATTCAAAGCATCAATGGGGTGATGCTGTTTGGTTACAATGCTGAAGGTGAGTTATCGAGACATTGTAGTTTGTGTGGAAAAGCCAGCAGAAGCCAGCAGCATCTCTGAGATTGGCTGCTGGAATGAAGAGATCAGGAATCATAAGAACAGGAGGGAGTGGTGGACTATAACTGATTGCTGAGCAGTATCTTATGTGGCATACTAAGAGTTAGTTGTTGCTTCAAGCGGAGAAGCAGGGTCCCCAACTATTCGGTGGGCTTCTCAACTGGTTTGCACAGGTTTGTTGTTCAGAGAGGTTTCGGAAGAAACCTAACTTGGGGCATTTTCCCCACCATGATGATGGGGCTCCAGTGTGCGGTGTTACTTTTTCAGTACCATTTGATGCAACAGAAGATTATCATCCATACTCCAGGACCTCAAATCCTTGCACAGTGTTCACCTAGTGATGTGTTCACTTTTTGATGCTGACTTTTGATATGATTTTTCCCTCTTTATCTCATGCTTTCTAGACTCACATAGGTCCCTACATCTGATTCGGAAAACATCAAACATACGTTCCAGCTGACTTACATCGTCATCCTGTTGATCCACCCATATTGCTGCACTATAATCCCCAATAATCTTCCTTCTCTAATACTTTCTCCCTTCTGTTCCTGCTCCTGCTGCTCATTCGAATCTCATCTATTCCTTCCTTCTCCTTCGTCTGCTCTTCATCCTCTTCATCCTCTCCTCTTTTCCTCTCATTCATCAAACCTGCTATTGCAATTGGGTTGACAATAGAGTTGCCCGCCTGCTGCCTGGGATGAGAGCTTATGTTGAGGTGCCACACAAGGTTGGCCCATGGGACTGGTTAGTTCAACCCTAAGTGAACGAGACCCCCTGTACGGAAGCCTTTCCGGCGCTTCTTTCCATTGTTGAGCAAAACAATCTGAAGGCCCACTCAATTCTGAGTTATGGTTCTCATGCGAGGGTGCCGTTAGCAAGTTTGGTGGGCCTGGGAAGATGACATAATAGCTGCTAGATACTGTGGTGATGAAGGCATCGAGTTGGCTGGATAATGTCGCTTTTCCAGCGACATTGTAGACCAACGGGCCAACAAAAAATATGTGGTGTGCAAATTCCGCGTCCACCGGTACGGAAGAGATTGGCCTGACAATCGGTACCGCCCGAGTGTCTGAATTCCGCACGTACATACGCAATCTGTTCCTTACTTAGTAAGCTCGGATCATCAAAAGCCAAAGTTTATCTCCGAGATGAAACGTAAATGCTGACGGCTTCTCAACAACCTGATGTCATAGCCAGCAAACTCAGGTTTGGATGTTTAATGCGCTCCTTTTCGTTTCATATTTGTTCCAAAGTACTAAGAGAGAAGGGTAGAACAGAAGTATACCGCTAGAGATGATGTGTTGCTGCCCAAGCGTATCCTTCTCCTACTTCGCCATCCGTATTATGTATCAATGCGCGGTAAGCTTATATTCTTCTTTCGATTAGCCAATAGAACTTAGTTGTAAAGGGAAGTTGCAAAGCAGCAGCAAAGTTTGCCAAAAGTCTATGAAGGCAACTGTAGTTCACTATTGACAGACAGAAATACAGCGATGTGCTGGCACTGCCTAGAGAAAAGGGGTCCTCCTCGCTCCGTCAGATGGCGTTTTCCTGTGTTTAGTAGGGCAGCAAGGGGCCTTAAGGGTCTCAGAGAAAACAGCTCTGGGCGGGGCAATGCCCTAGTATCCTGAGGACCATCAGGTATCCTTTCATGTCGGGAGATAATGACAGAATGTGAGAGGTCTGGAATTTAATTTAGGTTCCAACTTTCGATTGACTTCGGTATACGGAAGACGAAGTCAGTGGCGACAGACGGTCAAAGGGAAACACCTAGAATAGCTTGAAGGGACATAATAAGACCACAAATCTTTCATCTTCAGCTCCATATATAAGCAATCAAGATCAAACAATTTGGACTCAGCTTCATCGTAATCGGCTCGTTCAGTTTCATTCCATCCGACCCGCTCAGCCTGCAAATCTGATCAGTCACTCTAAATCGGAAGCTCTAAGTCCATTGGCCAGACCCTTTTCCGATCGGTACGCAAGGCAGTATACACTATTTAGGTTGGTGACTCAAGCTCAAGCTTCAACAAACCCTATGGCAACACAGCTCAAACCTACCAATTATATCGTCCGTCAACCGGTAAAGAGAGAATGTTTGAGAGATAATGCTCGGGAAATAATGCTCATGAGACATAGGCGGAACCGAGAACTTTGAGTAAATGCGAGGCAAGTCTCAGCCGCCGTCTGGGTACAGGGATGCGCCTCGGGTGTCTGATCACCTAGGGAAAGACACCTGACCGCTCGGATCCCGAGGCTTGTTCGTCATCATTATGTAATGCTGGTATTTCCAACAGATCCGCTCCTGTGAAATTATGTATCTATAAACTCAATGGGCCCATATATACCAGTTTAGTCATCTTCAAGTATCGACTCAAAGATCTCAAGGCCCCCCATATCCGTCCCTTCCCTGAGTCCGGTCAAGCAAGCATGTTTCTCATGACGCGCATTTTGAGTGAACCTTTTGACAGAAACGGTTGAAACCGTTGAGCATCGCACGTCGACGCAGACAGAGTATAAGTTGAGTTGAGTTGAGTTTCGAGAGCTTTTCAGCGAGAGAAAACATAACTCAAAGCAACAGTGAACCTTAGTTTGGTTCCATTGTACATCGTAAGCCCCGGTTGGAATGCCGTTTTAATGACTGAGTTGCGATCGCCGGCTGTTCGCTCGGTTTTAGTTGCTCGGAGATAAATTATGGAAAGGTTTCGGGGGGAGGGAAATGGGACAGTAATATTGTTTGAAAGACAATGTGGAGGGACGTAGAGAAGGGAATGGTGCTCAGAATGCTCGAGCAACTCAATGTTCTATAGCCGGTTTAATTGTCGTAGCTGAAGTAAGTGAATATCTAGAGAAGTTTGTTGCTGAAGGCTGATGCTCGGAGGCCAGTGTAGAAGTTGACAGTTCCTCGGCTAGCATATGCAAGCTAAAACTGTTGAACAGATTCAACGGTAATAAACAGGGATTATAAACAGTCATAATCAGCATCTATGTAAAGCGAGCTTCGCAAGTAAAAGGAATTGAAGACTCAATAATGACAGTTAATCACTAGCCAATTAACGGAATATGCGTAACGTTGAACTGTCGGGCTCAAGAGTAATCACGGCAACAGATGCACCGTATGTAACATCCAGGCTTCCGCATCAACAATGCTGAATACGAAACTTGGGCCAATCGCCTGAAAAATTACTTGGCCGAGTCGATTCCTCCACCATTCGTTGTTTCCCTACTTCAATGCACTACTGTTCACCTCCATCAAACTGACTTCAACTGGCTTCCGGGTCCAAACTTTGGCACTTCTATCGAAAAGCTGTCGGCATAAAGTTGTCGCTAAGAGCTGTAGAGTTGCTTGGAAAACGAGAGTTTAAAGGTTGTTCCTGAATCACATCAACTTAATTGAAGGGAGGGAGACGTCAAAGCCGGGAAGAGGTTCAAATATGAGGGTGACTCGAGAAGTAGGAGAAATATTTCGATGATTATTGGGCTGAGGACTCACGAAGACGATTGGTTTCAATTATGATGGGTCATGTGGAGTTGGTCAAATTTTGCATTGTTTTCTCAAGTGATATGGCACTTCAACAAACCTCTCCTTGTTCTGCTACTGAGTCTTGTGGAATGAACTCGGAGGCATATCCAGAGTGGAGACAGTATAAGTCTTTTCAATTCTCAAGAAGACAGCTGGACAAAAGCTGAGATTTTTTAAGTAGCGCCTAATCATCACTCTCCAGCAGCTTCCATCGATCAAAGCAACAAGCACGAATGTCCCTGCTCAGACAATCGTCCGTGTTGTGAGT
The DNA here is from genome assembly GCA_030561065.1 of Sporopachydermia cereana. Classification (NCBI taxonomy): domain Eukaryota; kingdom Fungi; phylum Ascomycota; class Sporopachydermiomycetes; order Sporopachydermiales; family Sporopachydermiaceae; genus Sporopachydermia; species Sporopachydermia cereana. Next base: position 14,350 of record JAKTWI010000357.1, on the reverse strand, counting down.
TTGCTTTGCAACCAACGGGCTTCCGCTCAGATGCCATATCAATGCAGCGCTACCAGTACCAACAATACCATCAAATCATTGAACAAGAGATACCCGCGAGTCTGATATCTCGTCAATCCATTGAGTAGGCCATTTGATATTCCGCCAAAGATCTCTCCAACTCCCCCACAACACACTTCTCTCTCGAAATCAGATTACATAATCCAGAATCACTCGCTCCATCAATTCATGTTCGGTTTGAATCGTTTGATAGAAAAGCAGATCCATCCACCTCACAAAATATATAATCGAAAGCCCAATTAGTAATATTGATGCCTGATTCTCATCTGAACATACCTAATCTGTACAATTAACCAGAAAGCCTGCCGTCATGTCGGAAAAACCAGCGGAGGCATCAAAGAAGGTGCAGCGGCTCAACAATGGTACGGCAAAGAAGACAGCAAGATGTTTGAATTTCGAAGAAGAGATTCAGTGAACTAACCTGAAGTGAAAGAGCTGCAACAAAAATACGACGAATACAAAATGACGCTAGCGTCAATACGGGAGAAAGTCGGCGAGCTGGAAGGTGATGCCGAGGAACATATGTAAGTGGCTCAATTTGAGAATTGAGAACGAGAAGTGAGACTGGAGAGTACACCGGTTGCTAACAAAAGACAGGCTTGTCATTGACACACTGAAAGATGTGCCGAAGGATAGGAAATGTTTCCGAATGGTTGGAGGCGTATTGATGGAGAAAACGAGCGGTGAGGTTCTGCCGATTCTGGAGAAGAACTGTGAAGGAGTAAGTGAGAGATGTGGATGGCCCCTTTGCCTTATTCAGAATTTGACTAACCAGGTGCTCTTTTTCTCTCATCGTTTATCAATCAGATCAAAAAGCTACTGAAGCAACTCGTGGAAGAATACGCCAAACTCGAAAAAGAGTTCGCCAGTTGGCAGAAGGAAAAGAACATCAAGGTCATGAGAGTATGAGCTACAGCTTTTGAAAGGATGACAGAAAAACATAGGATAATTTTGGATTGGAGAGATAATGAGATGAGACAATAGGATATGTGAATGTGTATTAGGAGGGTTCAGGCGTGGCGCTGAAATCCATAATATACCGCTACGATGCTGTACCGCTACCATGTTCACACAAGCCCCTACCCAAAGAACCTCGGTGTAATATGAATGCATCGCGCCTTACAAGCGTTAAGATTTTATTCGCTAGTGCAGCCACCTGAATACTCCACTTTGTCTCTATAAACATCACCAGTCATGCCATTTTCTCAATAGTGCAATGAACCTCTACCGGGAAATCCCACTGCAAACACCAGCCTTCAATTCTTCTTCTTCAGCTTTTTGGCAGTCTCATTCTGAGCACTCGAAGTGAACATGAAAAAGATCAGGAAAACGACAAACGTAAACATGACAGACCCTGCACTTGTAATATACAAAAACGAGTTTGTGATTTCCCAGCTTCGCGGGTACTCATCATTGGCCAAATGCCGAATAGACACCTGGGACTTCTCACTCAGGTATGTGTAGCCTGGTCTCTGGTAAGTCAAATCAAACGTGAAAACACCATGGTGATCTGGGATTTTGAACTCTGTAGAATAGACTGCCGAGCCATTCTCAGTCCCCTGCTGGGGAAGAGTGAGACGGTAATATGGGTCCAGCATAGTGAACTCCAGCTGCACATCCTCAGCCTCATACGGAACCCACGTATCCATCTCACTATCGTACTGAGAGATGCCCACAGAGTACCTGACGTCAGAACTCACTCTGTAGACATGGTGGTGTTCATTCGACTCCACAAGACGATCGTCTGTAAATGTGATCTTCAGTACATTCTTGTCCTGGAATGTCCACTTGGTAAGCTCGGAGACAAACTCGCGGTTGCTGGCAGGTGTACCATCAGCAAGCTTGTAGTTGAAAAACTCATCACTGAACAGCTTTCCACTGCCTACCCACGAGAATCGTGCATTTCCCAGTGTCTGGAAAGAAGCGGCCAGTCCTACCTGAGAACCAGCAACCCAGGGGTTTTCAACCTGAGACACCTCACTGGCACTATCATAGACGTATCCAGTACTGGAGCCCATCAACACTGGATGGAGCAGTTTGCTGTTACTTAGAATGGAACCGGAGCCCTGGTAGACAACAGGCTTATTGGCAGGGGCAATAATGCCATCAGCATGCCGAACGACTATCTTATGGCTGTCATCAATACCGTCGAAATGGTCAACCAGTGTGTATCCTTTCGGGGCCAGAAGAAGGCCCATTTGCTGAGCCAGAATTCTCACATCTTCAGATACAGCCACATCGCTTGTTATCACCAGCAGGTTGCCCTGCTTTTCAAGGAATCGCACCAGTTCAGGTGCCGAAAGGCCCTTGCCAAGCGCTGAAAAGAGAAAAAGAATGTCAGAAAGAGTTCCAAGACCCCAAGGCCCAAATGATGTGAGAAGCCTCAAAGCTCTCCCTCTAATCTCATTTTCACATACTTCTAGCTTTGGTAGGGAAAACAACAATGTTGTCGTACTTCCGCTCCCCGAGATTGAACAAACTGATCTCCTCGCCTATTTTGGCAAATGTGATTTTTTCATATCGGGCTATTCAGAATGAGAATAAACGAAACCAGCAATTGTCACCGTTAGCATTCCCTCTCGTTCATTTCTACACTCCCCCAAATCCCAATTGAACCGCCCAACTTATAATAACTGCTTCAACAGAACCTCCACCTCCCATCCCTTCATACCTTTCAGATCGTCTAGAAACTGCGAGTAGTCCTCCAGCTCCACAGTCTTGTCGTACACAACCAGTGTCGGTGCGTCTGGAGCCGCCAGCACCTGGCTTATCATCACACTGACCATAAGCCATAGCGACCCGATTATTGACCACACGTTCATTGTGAGTACTGGTGCTTCCTTTCCGTTCTCCGGTTCTCCACTGGAACTGCCACAAGCCCGAATACATCAACCGTCAATTCCGAACCGCCGAAAGCTTCCAACTCACAGATCACCACGCTTTTCGGTATTATAATTTGTCAGACATTTCATCACTTGTCGCATCTCTCTTCTCTTCTCAATCACGCGTCTTCAACGAGCCACCTCAGCACCGCCGTAAGTCAAATGACAGAGAAGTTGTTTGATTAGGTAATACGAATATACAGAGTGTTATCTGATTATGTGATATAAATATACAAGCAGTGCACTTTTTGAATAACGTAAACAACAAATAGGATGGTCACTGCCTCATGTCTTGAACGGCTTTGACTCTTTAAAGATAAGAAGATGAGTAACACTTCTGGCAATATCTCCACTTGTTGGTCTCCAGGGGCGCATTTTGCTGAGTAGATCAGGTAGACTGTGGAGGCGCAGTTACCAACCCATTTTCCCGGATTTCGGTATCCCAATGACGACTGATACCCCGATATCAAAGAGCGAGGCAGCCGAGCTGGCACTCGCCTTAAAACAGCTGAACGAGGCTGAGGCACAGGCAGATGTATGTTTGATAAGAAAGAGATGATGGAGTGAAAGACTCAGTAGCTGTAGTAAATCACTAACCTCTGTATGTCAGAGACTGGAGAAAATGCTGGACTCGCTGAACGCGAAAATGGACGAGATTCTGCAGGAGAGCAACGAACTACTGGAAGACGTGGGCAAGACGTCTGCCGAAGTTGCAGAAAATAGCGATTAGAATGGTTTTATCTGGTAAAAAGAAGGGGATGAAAGTCTTGAAGGCAAAGACGGATTAATAAGGGAGCTTTGTGGTATCAAACACTTGTGTATGAACACTGACTTGTTGTATAATATTTTGAGGAGGAAGGTCTCATTGTTAGTAATCGAATGATCTCTGCACAATCAAGGGTCTCCAGAACTATCGGTATACACGAGATCCTCCCCGCTGCGATTCAGCTCGGGAACGGAACTTTGCTGTGATGATTGTTCCGTCTCCTCCGCCTCTGCAGGGGCATCGCTCTCTTGCCAGACTGGCACCTCAATGAAATCCGGCTCACTGGCAGGCAAGAAAGGGTTTGGATTGCGGCTGGGATTGATGATAACAGCTGTTGACCCATCTTGGCTCTGCGGCCGGGGAAAGTTGAGCACAACCTTCACGGGTTTCCCTGGCTGTACCCACCATTTGTGCTTGTCTGTACTGGGAGGCGGGAGATCCGTTTGGTCAGCATCACTATTGACGAGAACCCGCTGGAGCCCCAAATCGGATACTTCTGTCGTGCCGTTTCCATCCTCTTGGCCCATGAGAATTTTTCCTATAATGTCTTTCTCAGCAATGCTTTCCCGCTGTTGATCGTATATCTGTTTGAACACTTTGCTTTTAATCTCAAGGTCCACCTGCATGACTTTTACCTTGAAAGTAGCATAGACCGGCCGGTGATCGGAAAACATAATAGACGGCACCCAGCCGTACTTCAAGGGTGTTATACAGTTCCCCCGATACAGCACTCTGTCGGTCCAAGCCGGGATTCTGCTTTTGTCTGAGGTGTCGTAGCGTGAAGTGCCGTTGTCAAATTTGTAGGTGGGGGGAAACGTGATCTCCATCTCCTGGTAGTAGGGAAACGACTCTCCCACTTTCATTTGCTGGTTCAGCTGGTCGTACTCAAACATGGCAGCAAAATCCTTGTTTTTGATTCGCTGCCTTACTTCTTCGTTCGGTAATAAGATCCGGTAGTTGAAATCTCCCAGCCAGAAAATGGCGTCGTGCTCCTTGATGGCCCGTTCCCTTGCAAACTTCATATTCCGAGAAATGGTTTTATAGTTGCTGTGGCGCTCATCGACATTGTTGAGCCCGGCTGCCAAATGCGATCCAATAAGACACAGACTGGTGTCCATGTACTTGAAACTCACAGCCACAGCGCCTTTGTTGGCTGCTATGCCTCCCAGACCTGTTTTGATTGCGCAGCCTTCAATCTTTCGTATATACTTTGCCTGGTCGTTCTTGGCAAATAGCACAACCATAAGACCGCCCAGGAAACCAGAAAACAGCTTTGTGTAGCTTTGGTTCCTGTTGTTGTTGATGGCTTCCTGGGAGATGTACTGATTGAGACAGGAGTTGATTTTGTTTTCCCACTCAATTTTCCGCTGGATGTTGACGTTCAGCATCTTGCCTGGTTTCAACTCGACAAACTCCTCAAGCACGATAAACACCAAATCAGGAAACACCGAGGTGCCGATGGGCCGGCTTTCTCTACTTTTATCCTCCCCAGGCTCATCATAGGTGTCATTGCCAGGGAACAGAAAAGCGCTTATGTCCTCTGAGGCCTTGCTGCCATTGATGTTAAACGTTCCTGTGAAGAGCCGGATGTCCCGGTAGAATATGAACTCGTGCGCTCTTTTCTCCAGCTTCTCCTGCACATAATCTGCGATGGGATCATGAACTGTTACTGGCAACTGTTCCGGCAGTCTTCCCAGAAGCATCAGCTCCGCTTTACGTCGAAATATCCTATGAGTATCAACGGGGGCCCCTCCGTTCACCACCTTCTTCCCCATTCCGGCAATCTTGTTGACGAGATGCTTTCCGGTCTTTCCTAATGACCGGGACTCTGTAGAGTGTTTGTAGATCTTGTTACCCTCTCCAATCACTGTTTTGATTGTTTTGGATATCTTGAGGCTCTTGTGGACTATGCCTGTTAGAGCAGCGTTATTGTGGGCCCAGAGAGTGGAGTGAACTTTCCAGAAGTCCATTGTGACGTTTATGCCCACAGAGCCAAAAACGTACTCCAGACTCATTCTTGCAATCAGCTCTTGCAAAAAGTCGGTTTTCTTAACGCAGTCAAAACAGTTTGTGCGGACGACTCCCAGTTGCATCATATCCTCTTTCTTGTTCTCAAGATCGTAGCAGAAAGCTCCAAACTCACTTATCGACTCCCTCAGCTGCTGCAGCAGCACTTCTCTTTCCACGCTTTTTCCTTTCAGCGAGTCAATGGAAGACTGACAGTCTGTGAATCGGTACATTCCTTTGAGAACCTGTGAGTTTTCTGCCAGTTTCCGGTAACAGTCCGACAGCTGAGCTTCACTGGACACTTTGCGGGACAGACTGTTGACTATATGGACTGTCCCGTACTTGTTGATGATCTGCTCGAAATGGCTGTCAAACGCAGGCTGTGTCGATTCCAGCGACCGAGTGATTCTCACTTTGGGCCCACTGGTAAATATAGGCGCTCCCAGATCCTCCAGTTCCCAGAACACCGGCACCTCACCTCTCAGTTGGGTATATGATATATAGTACTTTCCATCAATGTATACAAGAACTTCTGTCTCAAAAAACGATGGAACCGTTCCTTCGTCATCCAAGCCGGAAAGAGAGGCCAAGTCATAATCGGAGCTTTCCCCCCGGAAACAGCTCTCTTTGGAAATGATAGTCAGCATGCACCTAGGGGAAGTGTCTCTGGCATCGGCGGGTCTCATATGGGGTGCCAGCTGGACAGCCGAGTGTATTGCCACTGTTTTGCAGAAACCCCGAATCACCGAGGGGAAAAACCCTGCATTGTCAAGAAACGTCCTATCAGCTGTGGTGAAGGTATTGCGGGCTTCCAGGAACTCAGACATCAGAAAGCCATTCCACAAAAACCTCTCGTCAATTGTATCAGGTCCAGAGAGATCCGAGTCAACCCCCCGCTGCTGCAGAAAACTCGTGAGATCAAAATCCGTGGAATAGTAGAACTCCTGATTACTAAGAAGCCTTCGCAGTTTGGCAAGCGGGTGGCTGTCTACAGACGCCTTTTCGTCTTCTCCATGGGTTCCACGCTCCCAGTCATGCTCTGAACCGATATGCGGCAGCACGCCTTCATTGCTCTTATCTGAGCGAGAAAGGCAGATGAAAGCAACGTCCTGTATCTGATACACACACGATGTAGGACTCGGAGTGGCCACAACAGTCTGTTTGGTAACAAACACCAGGTATATTTTCGCATTCACGTCAATCAGACCCAAAAGAGTAAACACCTTGAAAGCCTTCACTTCATGGAAACAGCTCAGCTCTTTGGCATCTGAGTTTATAAGCTCCACTACGCAGCGGAGATTGGACTTGCCGGACTTTTGTCGGCCTTTCCCATTATTCCAGCCTGTCAGAGACTTGTCATTCATGTCCATAAACACAACACCCCTATCCCCCACCATCAGGGCCGCGGCCCTGGGGTATTCGCTTATCAGAAGCTTCATCAGTGTGGGATGGCGTTGGGACTCTGGGGTACTTCATTTGAGGGCAGCATCATCAGTAGGAGGCCCTGTAAACGGAAGGGTATTCCCGTCAGAAGGAGACCAAACAGAGTACTTCAATAGAGCAACTTCGCTTGATCTATCAGCACTGTCCCCCCTATACCATCGAACAACCAGCAGAGAAACAACTTGCCGCTCAGATCAGATGAGCATACAGATCCAGTGTGGCTTGGCCTTCTCACAGGTACTCTTCAGTTCATTGAGCCCTCAACTTCAAGGTGTTAGCCCCGCTTCTTGATATCGTATTTTCCTTAGATTACAGTATCTATGCTGCCAATTACCAGCAAAGCAAACACTCACAACTGTATACATTCCTTCTAATTGTTGTCTTTCACCAACATTGCACAATAAACATCAGCTCAACATAGCCTCTTAACGCTCAGATGAGGGAGGAGATGACTTCTATTTGATGGTGTAATCAGAAATAAGCGCTGTGGGTGCCGCAGAGTTGTTGCATATTAATGCAGTATGGCTGCAGATGATTGCAGCAGGAAGGATGCGTTCTAGCCGTTAGTCAAAGTATGGGCACTGCAGAGTAACTCCTCTATGGAGCTACGTAGTTAGCAGTCCACAAGTGTGTTATTTACTCAAGCTGTTAATTCCCTAGATAGAGACTGAAAACAACCAGGCAATAACAACAAATCCCTTTGAAATCAAAACTCCACTGCTCACTGCAAAAGCAATAAGCTTCTTTATGCATGACTGGTGCAGCGGACTGCATGAAGCCTAAGTAGGATAAGAGGCAATCAACAGGTCGATAAACGAGTAGAACTGCAATCGAGAACAATAGCAAACCTCTCTCTGCTGAGGACAAAACATATATGGGATATACAGAGATGATACACCCATAGATAATTGACATACGTGATAGAACTTGCCCGATCACCAACATTGCGACCATCCTGACCGACCCCATCTCATAAGCTTCTTACTCATCCTCATTCTCTGCAATGTCAAACCTGGGGTAGAACTGAAGCTCTGATTTTAGAGATACAAAATATATGGCTGATATGGCAGAACAAAGCCTCTCGGTGGAGCGGAGCCACCATCGCACAGCATCAAACTCTACTGGACATGGCAGCCCACTTGCAGCTTATGGGAACCCTACAGCGTCTACAGCCTCTTCCCCTCATACTGAAGACGAGATTATGAAGCAATTGTTTCTGGCATGTCGAACTGGCAACCTCAGAGAAGTGCAGAGATGTGTTGGCTACGGGGTAGATGTAAGCAATAAAGTTGGCAGATTTTCTGGTTTGATTATTTATGAATCACCTGCAAAGCAGCAGTACTGTGGGTACTAACAGATGAAAATATGGCTATTAGGTCAACTATATGGACAAATGGGACTATTCACCTTTGATTCTGGCAAGTCTGTGTGGGCATATTGAGGTTGTTCAGTTCCTGCTTCAGAACGGGGCAGTTTGTGATGAAAACACCTACGAGGGTGCCAGGTACGAATTGCTGCTGTTGATTGGTCTTTTGGGATGTCGCGTGAAGTTGAAATGAGGGAGAAACTAACATACTGCAATGAACAATCAGATGTATTTATGCGGCTTTGACTGACGAAATTCGGGAGCTTCTAAAAGGATAGTAAGTCATGATAGGAGAACAGCGACTCAGGAAACAGTTATGAACTCGGGAAACAGTGATGGACTCGGGAAAATAATAATTACCCTGAGAAAGTTCTGGCAACCCAACTAACACATTTTCTCCCAGTGACATCTCCAAGGCTGTTGACACAGATCAGCCCTTTATAGGCTACTTTGCATCTCTGACCAAAAAGGATGACCCCCACTATGACATAACATTCAGATATACCAGGCACAAATCAGGAGTGGAGGTACACTCAGATTTGCATGCTCACAAGTTCCTGTTGAGTGCCAGAAGTGACTACTTCAGAGAAAAACTTCTCACTGAATGGGCACACCAGCGCATTGTTTCTGCCAACAACTTTGCCCAAGAATATCACCTCCGGGCAATACTGGACTTCCTCTATCTAAGACCGATTGCCGATCTCAATGTGTTTCGAAAGGATCTGAAAAAGCTGTGGAAGGAACTGGAGCTTCCCAACTCCTTCATCACCACTTTGCAAGAATTGGAGCATATGGAAATGGGATCCAAACAATGGGCGACTGCCAGACGACAGCTGAAAGAGATTCAGATCGCGACAGCACAGAATGACCTGAGCTGTTTCACGACAAGGGAAATACTGTCGCAGAAGATCACTGACAACAGCACATCTCCCGAACTAAATGTTGACGTGATAAGACAGCTGCTGGCCAAACCTTCGTTTGCCGATGCTGTGGTCTATGTGACTGACCAGGAAATAAGTCCTTTGGACGCGGGACACACTGAAAATACAGCCAGCAAAGGCGAGGAACACATCACCACTTACTACCCTGCGCACAAAGTCATCCTTGACCGCTCTGAGTTCTTTCAGACGTTTCTGAGGTCGCCGTTTGCGTCATTAGACTCTTTACATTACGGGAAATCTGTACAGGAGTTTCTGGAGGCTCATCGCGACGTGTCGGTTGTGAAGTTTCCCTGCTCTGCTTCAGTGGCAGACATCGTACTGACTTTCCTCTACACCAATAAAGTCTCCATACCACCTGAACTGTGTCTGGACGTTCTAAAAGCGGCAGATCTGCTGCTTTTCGATGAACTGAAAACGTTTGCCATCTCCACAATCACGAATATTGAGTACAAGCAGCTGCTGCAGCACTGCACTCCGTTCAGTATTCTTACCGCTGCCTGGGATCTGAACATTCCTCGGCTGGAGGCGTACGCAGCTGAGATTTTCGCCAAAGACCTCAAGCTGTATTTGAAAGGTGACGAACAGACTCGCCAGGAGTTTGCTGATCTTGTAGTTGAGTCTGCTGAGCGGATTGAGGCTCGACAAGAGACAGACTCTATCGAGTTAATTGACGATATCAAGTATTTTCTGGCGAAAAAGTACTCCATTGACCAGGGGAGATATAACATCTTACAGGAAGGAACTAATGTAAGTTGCTGATATCTCGTTGGTCTGTTAAAGGGAATTAGGTGATCTCTGGTGACTTATGCCTTTCTCAATCCACACACATACTAACATACTTCTACTAGGACATGTCGGAGTCAGAAGAGGCTTTCATGACTGATATGAATATGCTGGATGAGTTGCTGCAAGAGTTGGATTTCGACCTCTAGCGCTCTTTGAGTGTGAAAATGCTTGTGTTGAATGTTCCCCTGTTTTGACTGCAGAAGATACCTGAGAGTTGTCTCACAGAGCATCATAGAAACGGGATTTCTGTCCGTCAAACTCTTCTCCCTTGAAGTTGAGACTGGTTATGCCAGCAACTCCTATAGGTGTATCGGAACCGGAAACGATTGGCCGCTGTTGCATCAACGACTCCATTTTGTCTTGGACTCCGTCAATAATAAGCTGGATACCCATGTTTTCAGACCCTTTGGGTAATATCACATCTGCAAACTCTTTGGTCTTCCCATGAAAAACAGCGGGTTAGATTACGTACAAGGAGGAGGATGCCAAACAAGAGGGTATTCGATACCGGAACATATCGCATCTCTCTGTAGCTTCTGAACACCAAAACATACCAACAGAACAAACTCATTCATCTCAACCCGAGAGAACTTCAGGTACTAAGAAATGGAAGAAGGATGTTAGAGAGACATATAGGCAAAAACCTCGTCTGAATACAATAATCTCTCAACTTACTGTGTCCAGCAGAATTGGCAGTTGGTCCGGCTGGTCTGAGATGTCTCTCCGAACTGCATGTCAAATGAACGTCAGTATATCAAACCTCAATGCCAAACAACATCTCAAACAGGAAACAACTCAAACGACTATCAAAACAAACTGCACACAAAACATACTCCATCGGCATAGTCGGGTATCTGCATCACTATCAACAAACACTCTGATAGCGGAGCGTGACCTCAACCGCTTATCATATAGGACATACAGCCCATGTACTATAATAACATGGTATCCTTCAGAGGACTTTTCCAGCTCGTCCAAAGCACTGGATAGTCGATCAAAGTCAAACAAGCCAGGAAGAATCGCCCTGTCCCGCTTGTACCCCTCGGGGTCAATGCTTTTGTCTATCAGAAACTGATTGAGGTCAACCTGGGAAACTTTCAAGTTTTCAGTCTCTTTGTATAGTTCCTTGAGTCTCTCCTCAATCTTACGGGCAACCGTAGTCTAGAGCCATCCCTGTTAGTCATTGATATAGCGGTGGTCTCTACAAAGGCACAAACCAGACAACAATTCCATCAAAGCCGTATAGCCCAGAATGCCATTCATTGCCTCAATTCATACCTTTCCCGCGCAATGGCCTCCGCCAACTAGCACTACTAGACATTTCTCACCGGACGGAGAAGTCGATGCACCCATAGCAAGAGCCGTAGGAGGTATGATGATGTATAGAGCGTAGAAAGAGTAGCAATGACTTTTTCAGACAAAGTCAGTGCCTTTTGGCAACTAAAACGACAATATCTCAACTCAGCAGCAGCTCAGAGGTGATACCTGACGCGATGATAGGCTGTCGCGACCGAAAATAAGAGATAAGATAAGCGTGTCTGGGATGACTGACTGTGGGATCAGTGAGGCATGCAGTACGGGTTGGATGCTCACGATAGAGAGAGAAAGGGGTAGCAAACTGCCGTTCAGATTACTCACTCACATGGTTTTCAACTAGCTACAAATAGTATCAATAAAATCAACCAACTGTTTGATACTCCTGTTTTCTTCTGTTATCTGTTGAGATTTCGGCAGAGCTTGGGATTATCTGCTTACGTGAACAGTATTCATGTCCTCCAAATATCAATTGCCCACCTCACCACCCCTCTAATCAGCTGGAAACTGCCTTGATTTGGGGCTCACATAAGAGGCAAAATGATATTTCTACTTATCATCTTAAAAGCTGACTAGTCGTCTTGATCCGCCAGCAGTTCACCCTCCTAGGTCATTCTTGACGGCCCCGATCTGTTCTATGATTGATGATCACATCATCACATATTCCATGCTCATATCTCAGCACAATTTGATCGTTTTCGTGATTTTCATCTCTGTTATAAGTTGTTATCTGATTGATGCACTTCATAGGAAGAAACAGTCAGCCAATGGGACAAAATGTGATTAGTTCAATCGTTGTTGTCGTCCTACAAACAAATCCTACTCGAAGAGGCCGGAAAACATCCAGACGCTTCAAATCCAACCACTCTCATAACCCATGCATTCATTGCCTTTTCCTATTGTTACAGATGCTATTTATAAACCCCCAGCCATATTGAACTCCTTGACCAACCATTAGCCAACTCAATCAAACTCCTATTCCAAAATGCCATCTCCAGCCAAAATGCCAATCATGCTCTTTTCTTATCTCCCCCTCCCTCTCAACTCCTGCCTTATCAGTCATTCTCTCACACAATGTTCACCACCATTGATGCTGCCACAACTGCCGCAATAGCAAAAGGCACAGCTAGGAATACATACGTGATGAACAAAACTGTGCCCAGCTCCTTCTTGAAAAGCCCATTGAGCTCGCATATCTGCGACAGCTGCACTGCAGGAGGCCCCACGGCAACTATCATCATCATGACGACAAATATAGGATCGTGGACTTGCTGAAATGGCAGATATATAATCATAAACACATACAGGGGCACAAGAAGCAGAGGGGAAACAACCATTCGTGCCAACACAGCCACAGTCACCAGTCTCGTTGGAGATCTCGATTCCAGCTGATCATCGTCATCGGAAGCTCCAAATTCAGACCCAGAGAATTTATCATCCGGGAACCCAAATCCACAGCCCAGACATAACGTCAGGAAAGGCACCGCGAGACTCCCTACTGTGGTGATAGGATCTCCTACTGCCACCTGCATGATCCCTCCGTTGCTGTAGAGAGCACTCTGCAAAGGGCGAATAGTCGCCACAACTAAAGCAGCCAGGCAAGCGTACAGAGGAGGATTCATAGCCTGATGGAGTCTTGCCAGCAGTCTTTTCACACGTGAGGGTTCGTGTTTGCGATAAGTGAATGGAAGGATGCTGCAAGTTGATGTTGAGTAATCAGCCTCCTTTGTTTTCTCTGGTCCATCAGACATATACGTGACATGAATGGTTGCTCCATCAAGCAAAGAGCTGGTCTCAGAATAACTCTCGCCGTCTGTGGATTTGAGATGGGAATTCTTTCCCAGTGTATCGTCAGCCCACGACTCAATGTCTATTGATTCTACCAGACTCTCAGGCTTTTTCAGCAAAAAATTGTATCCCCAGGACCATTTCATAATCTGCGCCAGCTGCTGGAATGTGATTATGTATAGAAGACCTCTGGAGAGAACCTGTTTGTGGGTGTCGTTCGGTACCTCTTTCCACAGTACATTGGGTAGAGTTTGCGCCAATGACGTGATGAGAGTGACAGGGAGCGAGGTGGTGGTTCCGAAAACACTGATGGCTGCTACGAAATTTGCTTCAGCTTTGGAAGCTCTTCCCGTGATTCCACTGACCAAACAGAGCAGTCTGGCAACTCCGTAGCAAACGACGACCGAGACGCCGAAAAACAGCGGCATGGTCTCCAGAACCTGAACATTCTCAAGCTTCAGGGAACTCGACAGCTGACTAAAGACCATGCAGGGAGTGAACAGGTTCACATTCAGTCGCGATATCCGCTTTTCAGTGTCTCGTGATACGAGTCCCGTCCGAGCCGCATAGAATCCAATGAGAGCCAAAACTAACACCCCTGTACAAGCCTGAGCGGCAGCTGCCACAACGGCAAGATAATTCACGTCTGTGCCGTCCATTGAGGCGTCAAAATGATTTACAGGGATTTGCCAGGGAGTTTCCAGTGAAATCCCGTGACTTTCAAGGCACCGCTGTTAGGACACTTTTGCTGAGCCAGAGATGCTTATCGACTGCAACACCGGGGAATTACTGACGGATATAATTGTCGATCGGTGGTATCTCATTTCTTTGCAGAATGTAAAGAGAAACAATTGAAAAGGATCAATGAGAGTCGAACTCATCTTCTGACAGATCAATCCTCATTGAAATGGATTTTTCATGTCTTCTCGAGGATTAGCGATGTGTTGCGATGTCAACAGATGATCTCCAGAACTATTACCTTCTTGAGACATTTCGT
>JAKTWI010000356.1:0-24808 GCA_030561065.1 Sporopachydermia cereana | reverse complement strand
GTGGTCCAAAGCATTTTCAACTGGATGCTTTTTTCAGTTAACGGACAAATATTAGTGAAAAGTTGTTGATGACAAATAAACTTATGAGTTTGCACTCTAGTTATCTGCTTGTTTGTCTAGCTGTTCGTTTATCTTCGAAGACCAGACTTGCCTAAGTTTTTACAAAGTGATCTATCCACCATATGAATCTGAAAAACTGTTGACTGCTTCCGGCTATTGGTAAGATGTGCTACATAAGGCGACCTAACTTGTTCTCAGGCATGATTCAGGACAACGAGACGATCCGCTAGATCTTCTAAGGCCTCAAATAATGATAGCATCATTCATCTCATCGATAATGGACTTTCCCTGTAATATAGAACACCCGCCAGCTGCGCTCCCTGCAGTCCCGAGGACAACATTATGCGGCAGCTGTCATCACTGCAAGCTGCGACACCTACCCCACAGAAGAAAACAATGGACTACAAATGTAAAAACAACCTCAAACGGGATTAATTCAATCTTCATTACTCCTTTATATAATCCTGCCCTCATTGCCAAAAATCTGGAAAAGGTCCTTCCACCGGCCGCCGTTAAATCTGAGTCAACCTCGTGTCTCACTCTGACTCATGCTCATATTTCACATGTACACACATAGCTTGTTTGGGTTTGCGGAAGTGAAGCAATCATACAAATTTGTGTTGTTGAGTTGACCCTTTCAGATTTTTTCCCTTTGACACAAAATTGTCACTCTTTTTAGGCAACTGATTTTCTCTCTGTGATGTAAGGCATGTAAACAAGCATACTCACTTCAGCTGTCTGAGAGGAGAAAAGCACGATTCCATACCATCTGAAAAGGTAAGAAGCTGCCGGATTGTTGGCAAACTCGCTCTTGTCATAATCAGATCCGTCATCGCCGTCACCGAGGCCCGCTTCGGTACTCGAAAGATCGAGACGTAAGGGAACTTTTGCTCAAGACGCCATAACGACAGTCAGGAACGAACTGACTGGAGGTAGAGTTTCGTTGCATGCCTTTGATATTGAGGTCCTGCGCTACTGATCGCCTCCTAGCTGGAAACTTTTCGAATTTCTGTTCCTGCTTGTCTGATGCAGCTCTGTGCATAAGTTTTCCTTACCTTGTGGAATCTGCCAGTGAAGAACGCATCACAATGTCATCTGCTCCTGCTGTTCCTGATCTTGCCGATGGCAAGATGTTGGTTTTGCCCGGCCCGGTTGTGCTATCTCCTTTCCGGGTGGCCAATTTGACTACGTCAATCAACCAATCAGTGAACTCTTCTGTGGTGACAGCCATTCGATCTGCCTATGTTCATTGTGTTGCCCTGAAGGACACTGAGGTGGGGCAACCTCCCAACCCCTTGTTGGGAAGTCCCGGCCCAGATAACAAGGCCAGACAACTGCTTGACGCTCTGTTGGACTATGACACCCCCGTGGACACGTCGGACGCCCTGACACAGACACTGCTGAAGTCTACTGTGGACGGGTCTGCTGCCTCCGAGCCTGACACGCATGTCTTGCGTATCTTCCCCCGCCAAGGAACCATCTCTCCTTGGTCGTCAAAGGCCACCAATATTGCTCAGGTATGTGGCCTGGAGAATCTGATTGAAAGGATAGAACGTGGATTGGTGATTCTCATCCAGGTCAGGAAGGGTTTTCCGATGCAGGAATATCTGCAGGACCCAACATCTGCTGGATTGGAGTCGGTGTTTGATCGGATGACTCAGACAATACTTCCAAACCCCCCTACATATCACGATCTGTTTGCTCGTCACTGTCCCAAGCCTTTAGGAGAGATTGCTATCCTCGGTGTGAAGAACGCCCGCGAGAAGCTGCAACAGGCTAACGTGAATCTTGGGCTTGCGCTTGATTCGTCTGAAATAGACTATCTGCTGGACATCTACTCTCATGCGGGACGGAATCCTACCGATGTCGAGCTTTTCATGTTTGCCCAAGTCAACTCTGAGCATTGCAGACATAAAATTTTCAACGCTGACTGGACCATTGATGATGAGCCGAAACCCTACTCGCTGTTTCAGATGATCAGACATACTCACAAGACTCATCCGGAGTATACGGTTTCTGCATACAGTGACAATGCTGCCGTTCTCGAAGGCTTTGACGCATTTTTTTATGCACCTGATCCCAAATCGAATGTTTGGACGTTGAAGAAGGAGATCGTTCATTATCTTGCGAAGGTAGAAACGCATAACCATCCAACTGCAGTCTCTCCTTTCCCTGGTGCTGCCACTGGTTCGGGCGGTGAGATCAGAGATGAAGGTGCCGTGGGCCGAGGATCGAAATCAAAAGCAGGCCTGGCCGGTTTCGCAGTGTCCGATTTGCTGATTCCTGATTTCAGACAGCCTTGGGAGTTGGATGTAGGCAAGCCCTCCCACATTTCCTCTGCGCTAGACATCATGATCGAGGCCCCCCTTGGTTCTGCCGCTTTCAATAACGAGTTTGGCAGACCTTGCATCAATGGCTACTTCCGGACCCTCACTACCCGGGTAACCAACGCGCAAGGCAAGACTGAATTTAGGGGATTCCACAAACCCATCATGTTGGCCGGTGGTTTGGGAGCCATTAGACCGCAATTTGCTCTCAAGAACCGACAAATTACTCCCGGGGCGGCTCTAATTGTGCTTGGGGGTCCTTCCATGCTGATTGGCTTGGGAGGAGGAGCAGCTTCATCTGTATCTTCTGGTGACGGCAGTGCAGAGCTGGACTTTGCTTCAGTTCAAAGAGGAAATCCAGAGATGCAGCGACGTGCTCAACAAGTCATTGATGCGTGTGTAGCTTTGGGATCTCAGAACCCCATTCAATCAATTCACGACGTTGGCGCTGGAGGACTTTCAAATGCATTGCCA
This sequence comes from Sporopachydermia cereana, assembly GCA_030561065.1. Lineage (NCBI taxonomy): Eukaryota > Fungi > Ascomycota > Sporopachydermiomycetes > Sporopachydermiales > Sporopachydermiaceae > Sporopachydermia > Sporopachydermia cereana. The sequence goes on along the minus strand of JAKTWI010000356.1, from coordinate 21,947 downwards.
GAACTTGTTCATGACAACGATCTCGGTGCTCGCTTCGAACTGAGAGATATTCCTTGTGTCGAGCCGGGCATGTCGCCTTTGGAGATCTGGTGTTGTGAAGCCCAGGAAAGATATGTTCTTGCCGTGGCTCAACAGGACGTGGAGCTGTTTAGAGACATTTGCACAAGAGAGAGAGCCCAATTTGCTGTAGTGGGGCACGCCACATCAGAGGAACGTCTTGTTTTGACTGACAGACTTCTGGGGACAACTCCTATTGACATTGAGATGAGCAAGCTGTTTGGGAAACCCCCCAAGATGAGTCGGAAGGCAACGACAGCCAATCTTAGATTGGAACCTTTTGATGCCAGCCTGGCGTCATATCTTCCTTCTGTCAAGGCCTCTCCGGCAGATCTTCGAAGTGCTGTTTCAGAGGCATTGGATAGAGTGTTGCATCTTCCCTCTGTCGCTTCAAAATCATTCTTGATCACTATTGGCGACAGAACAGTCACAGGATTGATTTACCGAGACCAAATGGTTGGTCCTTGGCAGGTTCCTGTGGCTGATGTAGCCGTTACCGGAACCTCCCTGGGCGAGAATGTGGTAACCGGAGAAGCCATGGCTATGGGCGAAAAGCCTACTTTGGCGTTGATATCTGCTGCTTCATCTGCAAAGATGGCTGTTGCTGAATCACTCCTGAATCTCTACGCTGCCGGTATATCTGATCTGGCTCGAGTGAGATTGAGTGCAAACTGGATGGCGGCTGCCAGCCACGAAGGTGAGGGCGCGAAACTGTACGAGGCTGTTCAGGCCATCGGTTTAGAGTTGTGTCCTGAACTCGGAGTTAGCATTCCTGTAGGAAAGGACTCCATGTCAATGAAGATGAAATGGGGAGGCGGAAGTGGTAGTCCTGTCACTGAAGTTACAGCCCCTCTGTCAGTGAACATTACTGCTTTTGGCCCTGTCGATGATGTGTCAAAGACCTGGACTCCTCAACTGATCAGACTCAATAACGATGAAAGGAGTGTTCTAATCCATGTTGATCTGACGCCCGTTGGCAGCAGTAAAGCTCTGGGAGGTTCAGCCTTGGCTCAAGTGTTTGGGCGGGTTGGCGATGTCGCCCCTTCTGTGCATGATACAAAACTATTCAAGAGCTTACTTTTAGCCCTGCAGTATCTGCATACCACAGAGGAAGATATCGTCTTAGCCTATCATGATATTTCCGATGGTGGTTTGATTGTCACCGTTTTGGAGATGGCTTTTGCTGGAAGAGTTGGCATTGATATCGAGGTGGAAGGCCCATCTAATGCTGTCATCTCTGAGTTATTTGGCGAAGAGTTAGGATGCGTGCTTCAGGTGAGAGAGAATGATGTTGCTCAGCTAAAGGTCATCTTGGCTAGATTTGGTGTTGGAGAGGCACATGTGAAAACTATTGGAACAGTCGCACACCATGGGGCGTCCTCTAAAGACCAGCCCATCACAGTGTCTTATAACGGGGATGTAGTGTTAGCGTCAAACAGAGCGCAACTACAACAAGCTTGGGCAGAAACGTCCTACAGGCTACAGCAACTGAGGGATAATCCCAAGTCTGCGGATCAAGAGTTTCTTGCCATTCAAGACAACCAGGATCCCGGTTTGTCTTACAAACTGACCTTTGATCCGACTGAAGTGTTAGTGAGGTTGCCTTTAACTGAGCGACCGAAGGTTGCCATCCTGAGAGAACAGGGTGTCAATGGTCATCAGGAAATGGCTTACTCTTTCCACCAGGCCGGTTTTACCCCTGTAGACGTTCATATGTCTGACATTATTAGTGGTGATGTGTCACTGAAGGATTTTATTGGATTAGCTGCCTGTGGTGGATTCTCTTATGGTGATGTTCTGGGTGCTGGTTCTGGTTGGGCGAAGTCTGTACTGTGGCACGACAGAGCCTACCAGGAGTTTTATCATTTTTTCAATGAAAGGAATGATACTTTTGCATTTGGAGCGTGCAATGGCTGTCAATTCTTGTCGAAACTGACTTCGATAATACCGGGGGCCGAGAACTGGCCCTCTTTTGAACGAAACACATCGGAACAATACGAGGCTCGTGTTTGTATGGTTGAGATTGTCGACGAAGCTGAGACGCCCTCTGTGTTTTTGAATGGAATGCGTGGATCTAAGCTTCCAATTGCTGTGGCCCACGGTGAAGGCAGAGCAAAGTTTTCCTCACCCGAGAAGCTGAAGAAACTGCTGTCAGAAAACCAGGTATCGGTGAGATTTGTTGACAATTATGGGAAAGTTACCGAGAAGTATCCCTTCAACCCTAATGGAAGTCCCAATGGTATTACAGGTGTGAGAACACCCAATGGACGTGTACTCATCATGATGCCTCATCCTGAACGTGTCGTCAAGAAGGAAGCTAACTCGTGGTATCCCAAGGAAGAAGGTGCAGCTTGGGGCGATGTTGGTCCCTGGGTGCGACTGTTCCGCTCAGCTAGAAAATGGGTCGGTCCTTGATCGCCTTCATGTAATGTAATTAGTACTAATAGATTTGTCGGTATAACAATGTGTGATTGCGTCGATAGTATCTCTGTGTTATGTTGATCAAGTAGGTTCTGTGAGAAAGTTGGATTAACACAGGCGAAAATCTATCGAAATATATCATCAAAGGAGTATCCACATTTATTCAAAGCCCATTGAAGCAGATTCACACTGATGATATCTCCATTTCACTCACTCATGCGACGCTTCTCTCTCATTCCACTCATTCAATCGCTCAGCATCCAATCTAACTTTTGCCATCCATCTTTCAACCAATGCATCATGCTCTCTCTGCAGACCCTCGAGTCTCTGGCCCAAAACATTGTTCTCGATAGTCAATGACACCACCTCATCATTTATCAGCTCAACGGTTCGATTTTTCTCTCTCATCTCTTCCGATTGCAGGCGCATTTGTTTACGCAGATGGCTGCTTCTCTCTTTCTCCTTATTGTATTCTACCTCTAACAGCTGCAGTCTTCTTCTGAGGTCAGCGATCTCCAGTTCAAGGCGAGCTTCGTTGTGCCGATTTTCAATCTCTTGTGTACCGCTGACAGAGGCTCTTGAGTCGCAATTGTTAGACAGAACAGACCTGAGACTTTGCTCAGCTTTGATTGCTCTCTTGGCAACCATATCAACTGAAGTTTCTCTCTGTTAGCTGCCGAGCCCTCATAGCGCCCAATCACTCCTCAATGTTCAACATACATGCTTCGTAAATTTCACGCTTACTGGCTTGGGCGGCATCTCTCTCATTCAAAAGAACGGTCAACGCATAGCGCCATTGAGTTCCAGAGTTCATGTTGACAGTTGATAGTCTCAGGGATGACACGACAAGGATCAAAGGCCTCCCAATACGTAGCCTCGATAGCAGTGTCGCATACTATTCACAGGCTGTATACATCTGGACGATACAGTAGTGCTACGAGTAACTTGAAGCATTCATTTTTCAAAACTTTCGATTCACCAATAAGACACCAAGTCCAAACCTCTCGTAGTTACAAGTGCATAAACCTCATGTTACCTCATACGATCTCAAAGACGATAAGCAAGTCATATCTTCCACTCTTTCCATTGTTCTCTGCCAACTCATGCACTCCCTTCCTACCTTTATCGCATCTATCTTGTAGAGCTTATCAGATTGGTCATTGTTATTTCTTGATCACACCATCAAAAAGTCTGTCACTAACCTCACGTCTCAATCCACACCCATTGATTTTCATATGTGCGCCCCAAAGATGTACGGGTGCCTTTCGTCCGGAAACGGCAAAAACCTCGGCGGCTAAAAATGCAGGAAAAGCCAAAGCATGAAGTGCTAACATTATCATAAAAGTGGGGTAACTTTCATCGCTCAAGTCAGGCGTTAGACGGTAAGAATTCTAAGACTTGTGATGATCAAAGAAGCTATTACTGTATTAGAGCCAGCTACATTTGGTGTGATAGCATTACAGTGTATGGGCGCTTGCATTCAAAACACGACATTACTGAAGATACTACTTGAGAGAGTGGAATACAAACACGCACTCAAGGTGGTGACAAGCGCATAAGGGAACGCTGCGTCTAGAGAAGCAAAGTACCGAACCGGCCTGACAGTCCGGTCCACACAACAGGGCAGCGTGATGTCAGTGCCTCGAACGAAGCCCTGGGAAACGTCGTCGGGAACCTCTGCTGCTGCTGCCACAGGTGGGGCTGTTGGGAGCAGTGAGAGCTCCACTGCTGTCAGTGGCGTATCTTCAACGGCAGGTGCTGCATTGCCTGCACGCCCAGAGTCACTTGGAGGCACAACCCTTGGAGGAACTACCGCCACTTCACCATATTCCTCTTATAATTCCTACTCATCACCATACTCTTCTCTAGGATCATCCTACGGCTACAACACCTACGGTAGTGGCATGAATCGCTACGGAGGTGGTATGTATGGAGGCTATGGAAGCTCCATGTACGGGGGAGGGTATGGAGGGTACGGGATGGGCATGGGAGGCGGACCTATGATGCAAGGCCAGGGAGGACTGAATAGTATCACAGCGTCTACGCAGGCCACTTTCCAACTTTTAGAGGGTATTGTTGGTGCTATAGGTGGGTTCGCGCAGATGCTCGAGAGCACATATATGGCTACGCATTCGTCGTTCTTTGCGATGGTCAGTGTAGCCGAGCAGTTTGGCAATCTTCGGAACGCATTAGGAAGCCTTCTGGGCATTTTTGCCGTTCTGCGGTGGATAAAACGCTTGATAGCAAAGTTGACTGGAAGAAAGGACGCTGGGCATGCTGATGAGTTGAACATGGAAGAGTTCAAGAAGTTCGAGGCGAAAGAATTAGAGCGAGGCAATAGAGACGGACAGGACAAGACTCCCAAACCTTCGTTGAAGCCCTTGCTGTTTTTTGTTGCCGCGGTTTTCGGCTTCCCCTATCTTATCGGCAAAATCATTAAACAGATCGCAGAAAATCAAGAAAGAAACCAGGCTGGTTCTGGAATGCCGATTGAGGATCCCTCGCAGCTCGAGTTTTTCAGAGCGCTGTATGACTTTGTCGCTGAAAATCCTCAGATAGAGCTGAGTCTGAAGAAGGGAGAGCTGGTGGCTATCATCTCTAAGGTTGACCCTGCGGGAAATCCAAGTCAATGGTGGAGAGCAAGAACGAAAGATGGACGGATTGGGTATGTTCCAAGTACATATCTAGAAGCCATACCTCGAGTCATTGAGGCTCCAAAGCCAAAGACTGCCTCACATGAGATGAGGGAATCAAAATCTGTATCTCCGGCACCACTTTTGCAAGAGCCAAAAGCGGAGGACATCAAGCCTGGTGCAGAAAAAGCGAAATGAAGTGACTGATAGTCGGTAAGGGGTGAGGGTACGGTGCATTTCACATCTTTTATATTTATAGTTTCTCTTTCAGTATCGAGGTAGTAATGAACAAAATTATGGCGATGGATAAATGTGTTTTGATCCCCAGCAATCCGTGTAAAAACTGCTTCCTCGAAGCCTCCATTAATTGGACAGTTTACCAGTAATCTTTGCAATAACATGGAGAGCGATAACACTGAAAATGAATCCAACAGCCAAAAACAACACAACAGTAGGATCAACTTTGAAACCCTGGGCCTCGTCTGTGTACAGTTTCAACATGACATTGGAGGATCCCCCGGCTCTTGCCCCACGAGTGGAGGTAGGCTTCTGATTGGCAGCAGCAGCCTGTCTTTCCTGAGTGGCTTTCCGGCTATACCCCAAAGGAGTTAGCAAGACATTGACATTAAAGCAGAACACATTCACCAATAACTTACCGCTGAAGAGCTTTCGCACCTCCAGGTATAGCTGTAGAAGACTGATGATCGATGTTAGTACTAATTACTCTGGTTCACCCGCCTCGACTCCCTCACAAAAAAACCCAAACTCACCATTGTATGAATGAATTGTCAGATCAGTTTTCACAACTAGTGTCAGGCACTAAACAATCTCCTCATGCTTTGAGTAATCTCACCATCGCGAAAGCCATTGCTGAAATGTCACCGCTCCTGTGTTTCTCATATGTTTGCTGGCTTCATTTCTGGCTTTTCAACATTGTAATCGGTGATTTGGGAGGGTAAGTTAATGCATTGTGATTAGGTAATCAAATAACATGAGATAAGAGCTGGAAGATCAGGCGTGTTGAGTGTAATGGATCAACAATTCATGAGCTGCTTTTCTTTAACCATGATGATATGGAAAGCACCATTGGTTCCTTAGTTGATTTACATCAATACATCTATTTCAATCTATACTCTTCTAAAGGGGAAAACCAGCTAATCCCCCTCTCACGGCGGAGGGTGCCGATCTGCTTAACACGTGACACTGCCTGGTCTCCAGTTGGTCTCTAAATATTCCTCTCACATCCGTATCATTCTGAAGGCACAGCTCAATAATTAAATATCCGCGATAACTTTTGGTAATCCCTAAATCAATACTCGAGACTGAATTCAACACCTCACAGGGTTCTCTCAAGCTTCACATTCCCCACATCACTGATCATCCCTCGATCCCCTACTAAGTTGTGATGGTTACACGGTTACCCGGACAAGTACTTTTCTCTCCGCCCGTGAATGTTATTTGATAATCCCGTTTCCGATCACTCAACTGCAGGTAACCAAAGTAGCAGTGTGGCAGGGCTGATGATTGTGTAGCTTGAAAGGAGAGTGTAGACGGTAGTTGCGGGTCTCAAACTTATCGGGCAAAGAGATTTTGTCTGTTGTGAGGGACAAAAAGATTGAATTGGAGAAGCAGACCGAGTTTTGGAGATCGCACGCTCAAGGAGAACTGACCAACCAAATTAGGCGTATAGCTGGCAGGTGCGGACATACAATCGGCATAAATTCCACCAGACATTACTAGGGTGGTGTTTGTAGTGCTCAATCCATTGGTTAGCACGATATTAGCCTTGCGGAAAGATTGTTTGAAAGACGTCTTTCAACTACTCTGTGCATCTCAAGAGATCTGATCAGACGCATTGGTGACATTGAGTGGCTAAACACACTTTATCTACCAAAAGAGCATCTAGGGATACAAGGGGTTGTTGATCTGTTTGAAACTGCAGCTGACAGCGCCACTACTGGCTCTTAGAGTCATAGAAGGAACTTAACGGCATGTGCTGAACCAGCATCGATCGCCGCCATACACTGGAAACGAGCAATAACAAGCAACAATCAACGACAGACAATAACTGTTTGATTGAGCATTTGTCGAGGACCAATTGAAGCACCAGGATTCTCTGAGTTTTGTTACACAACTATGGAAACACTCAGCAAATCTTCCGAACCCACAAACGCGAGCCGCTTCAACCAGTCTAAAGCATTCTCCTCCTCACCAAGTCCTCTTTTTGAACCAACGAGGTCTCCCGTCTTCTCCACACAGTCCCATCTTTACAGCACGGGTGAGCAGAACATGTCATCAAACCAGCTGTTCTCGCTGCCTGTATCTTCCACAATGGATCATTCCCGTGCTCCTAGTTTCTCTTCCCAGTCATCATCCTCTTCCCGATCTATGTCTAACCAGACACCGACTCAGCCTCTGATAGGCTCGTTTGCCGGCCGCAAATACTCGAGCAACACGCCTCAGATGCCCAGCGAAGATCTGGCAGGGTTGCGGCAGAACCACAGAGTCAACTCGGGAAATCAGGGAAGCCAGGGAAGCCAGGGGAACCAGCAGCCACATGCTGTATATATGCAGCAGTCAGCCACCCTGACGCAGTCGTCATTCAACTCTCTGCGCCACCAGCAGCAGCCGGTAAATGTGGCTCAGAGCATCGTGACGCCGTGGCTGGATCAGCAGCAAAGAGACCCCTCAACAGGGTTCTCGCTCTATCACCAGAATGAAAATCATTTGGAACACGCTTTGGGACAAGCAAATTCTGGATTGGGCCTCAATATGAACATGAACCCGACTATAGGCCACGACTCGTCGTCGCACACTACGCCTCATCCTTCCAGACCGCCGTCGGTAAAGGCGTCTGATGACGAATATATCCCTACAGCTATTGTGATCAAAAACATCCCTTTTGCCATAAAGAAGGAACAGCTGTTGGATATCATGACAAAGCTGAACCTGCCTCTCCCATATGCATTCAACTATCATTTTGACAATGGTGTATTCCGCGGATTGGCGTTTGCCAACTTCACTTCTGCTGATGAAACGGCCCTGGTTATTGACACGTTGAACGGAAGAGATGTGGGAGGGCGGAAACTGAGAGTCGAATACAAGAAAATGCTCCCCTTGGCTGAAAGAGAACGCATAGAAAGAGAGAAACGAGAGAAGAGGGGCCAACTCGAAGAACAGCATCGTAATAGCTCCAACACTTCCCTTGCCTCTCTGAACTCGGCTCATTCAGTTCATTCCATGCACTCGGTCCACCCTCCTTACCCTCAGTCTTTAGGGCCTAATCACGGCCAGCAAGGCTTCTCCCCTATGCCTCAGTCGCGGTCTTCTGCGTCCAACACTAATTTGGCTGCTGCAAACCTGCTGAATCTGAACGACCCCGAGGTGCTAGATATTTATTCTCAGCTTCTGCTGTTTAGAGACGATCGGCACCAAGCGGAGCTGGTTTTTCCTCCTACGCTTTCTCTGTCTCAGCGAAGGGCAGTGTCGGTGTTGTCGGCACAGTTTGGCCTTTCTGAGAGTTTTGAGAATGGACTGCTGATTGTGAGACACGCTGCCCCTCTTGAGGGACTTCTGCAGCGAAGTTCCTCCGGATTGGGCCTGGCCCAAATGCAGCGGAATGGTCCTGTAGGTGTGGGCCAATTCCGTTCTGGGCCACTGCCAAGCAGAGGGCCCACCAGCAACGGACAGGCCAATGGAAGTATTCAGCAGTCACCACAGATGGCCTCGCAACCTACACTTTACTCTCCCCAGCCCTTAAGCTACAATAGTCCTGGGAACCCGGGAATCATAAGGGTTCCGTCGGCGACTCAACCCACAGCCCCACTGCCTTTGGGACAGGTCAATCAATCTATTCAGCAGCCGTCTAACTCTTCGCTCCTGCGGGGCAACCGGTCGTATGCTGATGTGAGATCAATGGGACTTCCTTCGGCTGCTTCCACCAGTTCGGGAAATGTCGGCCTCGGATATGATGTGATGAGTAATAGCACAGTTCCTGGCGGGGTTCCATATCGGCCTTCTTCTCCTTATGGATCCGACTTGGGTTTGCAGAGACCGGGCCTGCCTCACTCCAACAGCAACAGAAGTGTGTCGTCCGTGTCGTCATTCCGCAACACTGCCCAACCGCAAAGATATCCTTACGGCAACTCAAGCTCACTATGGACTGCTCCTAATGGAACCTCGGGGTACGATGAGCTGGGGTCTGTGACTGATTCTCTGCAAAATATGCTGATTGGGCCTGAAAGCACAAACTCAACGCCAGACAATGTGGGTGGTGGGTCAGGGGTGCTTCCGGGATTGAATCTGAACTTGACGCCGAAGGACAATTCCATCTGGGGAGCAACCAGCGCCGCTTCCAGTACCAAGACGAGTCCTGTGCCGAACGGAGGAATTAATCTGAGTCTCAGCTCAGCCTCTGGTGGAACTTCTGGACAGGAAGATTCTGAATCGGGACTCGATTTCAACCCATTTGATATTGTACAGAATATACAAGGAAGCAACGAGGAGCCCAAGGCTAAAGAAAAAGAACCAGCCAGCGGATCCAACAGCACTGATAACGCATGAACAGAAATGTCACTCCACATGCATCCGACGAGGATGTGACGGGTTGGGTGATGTTTCTACAGCTCGTCATATTCTCTGAATGACACATATATGGTACCTTAAGGATGAACCACGTCTATCTTACTACTCATCAACACTCCCTTTGTTCATGTGGAGTGTACGTCTTTATGTCTAACGAGAAGTAATGAAACGTTATTAATCTATCTGACTCAGGTCTTCAAAAGAGACTGTAGACTTCAACGACACCTGCCCATTTTGAGTAATCAGTAGAATATCCCATATCTCCTTATTAGGTAATGTTTTATGCTTCCTTGAACGGTTGATAAAATCGTATACTGCATGTACATCAGCAATGTAGGGTATCATCAGGTCTTAGAAGTAAGTGATGACCTCATCGCATCTCCGTAGAGACATTTCGGTTTGTGGGGTGGAACGAAAGTCTTCAATCATTGTGACTTTTGGATGCAAAATTCAATTCTCAGACAGACAAGTAGAATTTAATACTATTTCCAGATTGAATATATAAATTTCTATCCACCTCGGGCGGACGGCATCCACCATTCACCTGTATTACCTCGAATGCCATCATCCTCAAGAATATCTCGACCAGAACACTCACACAATCATGAGACTTTACTCAACAATGAGATTTCAGTCCAATACCAAGTTAACATGGCATCTTACTGTCCTATCACTGCACCCTGGAATATGCTGCCCTATGACAACACCGGGAGCTGCTCCGCATGGCACTTTTGACGTGAGAAGGGTATATGAAGACGATGAGGTAATATGTCGATGATGTAATAGAGTAGAGTCAGGGAGAAGAAGTGAGTATATAAGGCTTGGAGATCCTGATTGCAATTGATGCGCTGTACTGGGCATTGAAAAGTAGATATATTTAATTCTATAGACATCAACTTGGTTCCATATCTCTATCAAATCAGTATAGTCACATCGCTCTTCAGCTCTGCAGTCCATCATATTCATCACAATTTACTCAGAACATCAACAATGCTGTATCTTGCGAGACGTCCTATCTACCAGGTGAGTCTAACCCATCGACAATAAGTCATCTATGTGCTTGACTGGCTAACATTCAATACTTACAGAGTATTCGTGGCCTCGGCTACCGAGGACTGCAAACCAAGAGTGGGAAGGCTCAAGAGACCCTCAAGGAGGTGAAACGAACAGTTGAGGATGCTGTCGATGGGGCAAAGGACATGGCTCGCAAAGCGGCAGAGGAAATCTCAAACTTCGGCAAGGAAGCTTCCGAGACTACAAAGGCAAATGCCAGCGAGGCGGCTGAAACAACTAAGGCCAAGGCCAACCAAGCAGCTGCCAATGCAAAGGAGACAGTTGATGATGTCAAAAAATCAATGGAATAGACCTGTGGAATGATAAAGCATTGTGGTCCGTATCTGAAGGTCTCTGTTGAGCTTTTGTATCTCTGTTAATGCATCTAAACTCCACCCTGGTAAGTTTTCAACCGGATATTCCCCTCGCAAAGTGCCATACTCCAATCGGGAGAAAAAATATGTAGGAGTGCTGTTGCTTCATTGAAAGCTGTCAGGTCGTTAGACAATATGCGTTGTTCAATATGGTCAAACCCACAAAGCAGAAATGAACCACACTAGAAGTTGCATGAGCATCACATAGCAAGATTCCTCTCAATGAAAGACGTAAGACCAAGCGTTCAATTGGGACTGGATTGTCTCTTCTGCGTAGCCTTTCTCAGATCAAGTCCACATGCATTCACCATAGACCACTGCACCTCCTGCATCCCGAAAGTGTAGAGCGGAGTGACTGCCGTTGCTATTATCTCATCACTGAATGCCAAGTTGGCCTCATGTTCGGCAGGTGTTTCATCCACGTACTTCACAAACTCGTCGGGAGTAGTGAAGCGAGCAGCCGCATCAGGGTCAAAATCCTGGCCATGCATGTATTGATATATCTCCATCAGAGCATGTTCTCGAGGTCTCTCACCAAGAGTGTCCACTTTAGTTGCAATGACTGAAAAAGGTAAACCTGCCGTTTTGAAGAGATCCAGAAGCATTAAGTCCGAGTCCTTGATGCCATGCAGACTGTTGATCAGTATATATGCCCGGCGAAAGTTCTTCCGATTTTGAAGATACCGTAAAATCACTTCTCCCTGATTCGAAGATCCTTTCACCCCGTACCCTGGCGTATCTATAAGTCGCAGAGCTCCCCCGACGTTTATGGCCGCTAATTGCTTTGTGCTGCCTGCTTTGGAGCTCGGATTCAGTGCTCGATGCTCTGTTTTCAGCTTACACAGAGAATTGATAAGAGTGGTTTTTCCTGAGTTGCATCTTCCCAGAAGCATCACCTCGGGCGTCTTATCCTCCAGATACTTCAGGAGATTTGGGGATCGTGATCGCTCTCTCATTGACTTTGCATGTCTCTCATCTTTCAGCCTCTGCAGAAACAGTTCCCTCAGCTTTTCTTCCCGGCCTCCATCATTGGGAAAATCCAACTCATGTTCGAGGCAGAAGTCTTCGTACTGTTTTTTCACTGCAACATCGGGGATCGAATCGTAGGAATCAGCAATCCACTCCAGGTTTACATTGCCTCCCATAAATAGATTGTTGGCGCGGCTGACATCAGCAAGTACTGGCTTCGGCGTGAAACTGCCTCTTATCGTATCAAAAGGCGTCTTTTTAGGCTTCACCTTCACCTTTTCATTCGGCTTGTGATATGAAGCAGACTTCTGCTTCAATCCTGTAATGCTCAGGCCTCTCCGGAGTACTTTGGAGTATGGCCTCATGATGCCGGCCTTGTTGATGACTGTGCGTCAGCAAGAGTACAATTGTCAGTCCCTGGCAGGCTCTGCATGAACCTGTTCGCTGTAGGAGAGCCATTATTATTATATTGCTTCGGAGATCAACGATAGTAGGAACTGAAAAGTATATCTGGCGATGATGAGATCTCTCCATACAATGGAAAAAAAATGGCCTACATAATCATGCAGGATAACGCGTCAAACTCGCGCACGAGACGAAATATTGTGGATGATTTACTCTTACAAAGTGTAATTTTATGTACCAGTGGAGGAATGAACAATCACATCAGTCGCTGAAATCGTCTTCCCCTTTCCCACTCACAGTGCTCATTTGCCTGTTGTAGAACTCAATGATCTGCTCACTCGTCGTCGCGTCTTCCACACTCTTATCCTCCCTAACCCGAACAAATCGGGGAAACCGTAAACTTATTCCCTTTCCCAAAACATCTGCGCCCGCTTTGTAGGTTGGACTTAGAGATAGATCAGCCGTCAGTACTTCCCACACTGTCGTAGGCTCGAACCAGACATCGGGAGCTGCGGAGGGATCGTACATGTAGTAGTTTTTAGGAGCTTTGATCACCGTCTTACTTAGCTGATCGTAGAAATTCTTCAGGTCCTCATCAGAAAACCCAGTGCCGATCTTACAGGTTGTCTCATATGTTCCGTTTTCAGGGTTGTAGCATGCAAGAAGGAAACCACCATACACGGAGGTCCGCTTCCCTCTTCCGTAGTAAGCACCCAATACAACCAAATCTAAGGAGTCACCGACGCCTTCCAGATAATCCTTCTTCAGTTTCAGCCAATTTCGGGAACGTTTGGAGGGTTCATAGAGAGACTCCTCTCCAGTGAGCATTTTTACCATAAGGCCTTCGCAAGCATCTGAGACCGCTTCATCGAGAAACGTTTGCATGTCATTTATAGCTGTGGGGTCTGCATGCGTCGTATCAAAGTTTTTGCTGGTAGCAAAGGCGAACTTGCCCTCCACGGGGCGTAGCACTTTCCTCAAGTGCTCTCTTCTCTCTTCGAGTGACTTTCGCAGCAAAGAAGAGGAATTACACGACAAGATATCGAAAGCAAACAAACAGACTTTGATGGTAATATCTGCTTCGTTTACGTCTTTTCTCTTGCGAGTAGACAGAACCTGGAAAGGCAGTATCCTCTTCGCCTGGGTATCCCAAGCAACGGCCTCTGCATCAAGTATAAAAGAAGTGACGGGCGTTTCGTTATCGGGGTTGATGAAATCCTTGACGGAGGTCGCAATGTCAGGATATCTCTGCGACATGTCTTCGCCATTTCTCGAGTACACTTTGACCTGGCCAGTAGGCAGTAGGTGAACCTGCGCTCTCTCTCCGTCGTACTTATATTCGCAGGTAAATTTTGCAGATTTGAATCTGTCCAAAACTTCCGTGATGGACTTGGTGGGCTTGGCAAGCATGGGCTTCAGAGGAATACCCTCAGTGAGTGTGACTTTTTCGCTCAGGGAGTTGATGCCATGCTCCAACATGACCCTTATGATGATCTCGTAATTAGGTACCTGAGCAAAAGCATCCCTAATCTTCTCCTCCCCTTTTACAAACTCTTCAGGGGAAACCGGTCGCGGCTTACTGCCCTTTTTGAGAGCCTCTTTCTCATGCTCCCATGTTGTGACTGCCTGAGAAAGAGCAAGCAGAACAGACTTCTCGGCTAATCCAATTCTCAGTTTCCCCTCAAGACTGCGAACCAAATATTTAGCCTCTAGAGGATCACATGCAGTCAACATTCGATTAATGATAGAGACTTTTTTAGACTGCGAGGAGTTGCCAGTCGTAGATGCAATCTGCTTGAGGTTGTTGAACACGACACTGACTGTCAACGGCTTGGGTTTGAACATAGTGGGCTGTGTAATTCTTGACTTCTGAGCAATGGAACCCAGGTCTCCGATTTTCTGGTAGTCCAACTTGATTTGGCTGACCGATCTGCCAGTTCCCTCAGCAATTGCTTTCACCAACAAGGACTCTCCTAGTCCCAACTCGAGGCCCTCATAATCAGGGCCTAACCTGTTGATGAACAAATACGTTATAGGTATCAGAGCTTCAGGTTTGGCAGTTTTCAGCACCGTATGGAAAAACGATGCAGTATAGGCCACAATTTGCAGCCTTTTGGTTGTTGACTCAATTTTCTCAAATGTCGCAGCTAAAGCAGCATAGGGAACATCAGCATTCACTGGCCAGGACAGTTCTGTTCCATCCAGACGAGTGATTGTCACTACAGAGTCATCATTTTTTGACACCTGAGGCTCGTCAGAGGGAGTGACCAACAGCTCTTTGGCCTCTTCCAGCTCGTCTTTGGAATCTTTCTCAGAAAACACATCCGATTCTGATGGTTCTGGATCCGTATCTGGTGTTGCTTCAGTCACTGCTTCAGAGGTTTTGGTATCTGAGGTAGAAACCGGATGCTCGGCATCTTCAGTTCTCTGTCTCTTCTGTTGCTTGGCCTGCGAATTGGAGTCGAGAGTGAATTCTCTTTTCCCACCAGCCTTCAACTGCTCACTATCAAGTGTAGGTTGCCCTATATCCTTCTTGAGCTTCGAAACGCCCGAGAAGAAGGCAGCTAGAGTTTGTTGCTTCCCCATAATGCAGAAAGGTATCTGAAGGCTTTGATGTCTTGAGGATCGTAACGCGATCTGCTTTGCAGGTGCGACGTAGCAGAACCTCCAAAAGTATCCGAAGTGGACCGATGGTCTAAGTCCCATCAAGTCTCAGTGCTATGTTTGCTAAGGAAATACAGGTGATCTAACATCAGACAATCCAAGGGGCTCCTCGAGGGCTGATGAACAGCTTCAGCTGGCCAAATAGACGATATGGCGATCTGAATATGTACCAATAGCGGCTGTTCGCAGGCAATTTCCGCTGAAGTGAACCGAAGATGCTCTACAGAGGCAAGTAACCATTCGAGCTCGAACTCGCCAAATTCTAATACAGCGATCTCCTTCTCTACTAACAAATGCGTTTCTCTGCCAAACATAAGACTGTTGTCATAAAAGATGTCAGCCTCTTGAAACATTTCATGACACGTCTAAGGTGTTTCGTGTTTGTCTTAGTCTCTCAGGACATATTCAATTGAATTTGCGAAATATCGATTACATACTGAAATATTTCAAACTTGTTCACATAATCAAAATACAACCCCAGCCAATTGACTCGGGGTTGTCTGTTCAAAACACGTGCGATCGTCCATCACAGTTGGGTACAAACTGGGGGCTACCAAAGGGACGGGGTGGGGTGTTGGGGTTGTATGGGATACTTTGGCGCCCTCAGCGGATCCCTTTGAGCTTAAATGGCATGGGGAAATTGATTGAAGGAATCGCTCAAGGGCCGCAGATTTCGCTTGTTTTCAAACAGAAGTATCAGATTCTTAATCTAGAGTATGTTTCTAGGATTTGCATGGAAATATTGGTTAACCTGACTGACAGCCGCGGAAGTCTGAAGCGTAATTTGGTTGATGGTTCTTTTGACGTTTGATGTACAGATGGCACTATATGGCACGTGATCTGACACTGCATGTATTTCACATGTAGTCTGGTTTTACACGTATTTACACGTCGAGCTGAAAAAAAAAAGTGAAAAATTTGGTCTAGCAATTGTGGGCGACTTGTCCGATTCGTTTATTTATGAATTGGGGGATCTCCTTTTCTTTTCTTCTTCTCTGTCAACTCAGATTGAGCTTTGTAGAGTTGGATATTTCTTTCGTTTCCTCTCTTCATTAATTATACTTTCGTCAGTCAGTATAATTTGAGAATCCAATTTCAATTGGTATACAGCAAACACACATCAAGATGGTTCAATCTTCTGTCCTGGGGTTCCCGAGAATCGGGGCTTTCCGTGAGCTGAAGAAGAATACTGAGGCTTACTGGAACGGTAAGATTTCCACCGAAGAGCTGTTCAAGGTCGGAAAGGAAATCAGAGCTGCCAACTGGAAGCTTCAGAAGGATGCTGGCGTCGACATCATTGCTTCCAATGACTTCTCTTTCTACGATCAAGTTTTGGACTTGTCCTACTTGTTCAATGTCATTCCCGACAGATACACCAAGTTTGAGCTTGCTCCCATTGATGTTCTCTTTGCTATGGGAAGAGGTCTTCAGAGACCTGCCACTGACTCCAAGCCCGCTGTTGACGTGACTGCTCTGGAGATGGTGAAGTGGTTCGACTCTAACTATCATTATGTTAGACCCACTTTCTCCCACAGCACTGAGTTCAAGCTGAATGGATCAAAGCCCGTGGATGAGTACCTTGAGGCCAAGGAATTGGGAATTGAGACCAGACCCGTCTTGGTTGGTCCCGTTTCTTTCCTGTACCTCGGTAAGGCTGACAAGGACTCTTTGGACCTTCAACCCATCTCTCTTTTGGAGAAGCTGTTGCCTGTCTACGCTGAAATTCTGAAGAAGCTTGCTGCTGCTGGTGCCAAGTCTGTTCAGATTGATGAGCCTGTTTTGGTTTTGGATCTGCCCGAAAATGTTCAGGCTGCCTACAAGACTGCTTTCGAGTACTTGAGCAAACAAGAAGGCATCCCTGAGCTGTTCATTGCCACTTACTTTGGTGATGTCACCCCCAACTTGGATGCTATCAAGGGCCTCCCTGTTAAGGGTTTCCACTACGACTTTGTCAGAGCCCCTGGCCAGTTTGATGCTGTTGCTGATGCTCTGACCGAAGACCAAATTCTGTCTGTCGGTATTGTCGACGGAAGAAACATCTGGAAGACTGACTTTGCCAAGGCTATTGCCTTTGTTGAGAAGGCTATTGCCAAAGTCGGCAAGGAGAGAGTTATTGTTGCTACGTCCTCTTCTCTCCTCCACACTCCTGTTGATCTGGAGAACGAAAAGAAGCTGCCCGCTGAAATCAAGGACTTCTTTGCTTTTGCTACTCAAAAACTGGTTGAGGTCGTCGTCATTGCCAAGGCTGTGTCTGGCGAGGATGTGAAGGAAGCTCTGGAAGCTAACGCCAAGTCCATTGCTGCTAGAAAAGCCTCAAGCATCACTAACGATCCTGCTGTCCAAGCTAGAATCGAGACCATTGACGAGGCCCTGGCTACCAGAAAGTCTCCCTTCCCTGCAAGATTGGCGGAACAGAAGAAACACCTGAACCTCCCCTTGTTCCCCACCACAACTATCGGTTCTTTCCCTCAAACCAAGGATATCCGAGTCAACAGAAACAAGTTTGCCAAGGGTGAATTGTCTGCTGAA
This sequence comes from Sporopachydermia cereana, assembly GCA_030561065.1. Classification (NCBI taxonomy): domain Eukaryota; kingdom Fungi; phylum Ascomycota; class Sporopachydermiomycetes; order Sporopachydermiales; family Sporopachydermiaceae; genus Sporopachydermia; species Sporopachydermia cereana. Next base: position 4,258 of record JAKTWI010000356.1, on the reverse strand, counting down.
GACTACCAGAAGTTCATTGAGTCTGAGATTGAGAAGGTCGTTCGATTCCAGGAATCTGTTGGCCTCGATGTGTTGGTTCACGGTGAACCTGAACGAAATGATATGGTTCAGTATTTCGGTGAACAACTGAAGGGTTATGCCTTCACCAACAATGGGTGGGTGCAATCCTACGGTTCGAGATACGTTAGACCCCCTATTGTTGTCGGTGATGTGTCCAGACCCGCTCCCATGTCTATCAAGGAGTCTAAGTTTGCTCAGTCTCTCACTAAGAAGCCTATGAAGGGTATGTTGACTGGTCCCATCACCTGCCTGAGATGGTCTTTCCCTCGTGATGACGTCTCCCTCAAGACCCAGGCTCTGCAACTTGGTCTGGCCTTGAGAGACGAGGTCAATGACTTGGAAGCGGCTGGTATCAACGTTATCCAGGTTGACGAGCCTGCCATCAGAGAAGGTCTGCCTTTGAGAGCTGGTGCCGAGAGAGACGAGTATGTCAAGTATGCTGTCCAGTCTTTCAGAATTGCCACTTCTGGTGTTCAAGACAAGACCCAGATCCACTCCCACTTCTGCTACTCTGATTTGGACCCCAACCATATCAAGGCTCTGGATGCTGATGTTGTTTCTATCGAGTTCTCCAAGAAGGATGACCCCAAGTACATTCAGGAGTTCTCTGAGTATCCCAACCACATTGGTCTTGGTTTGTTTGACATTCACTCTCCTAGAGTTCCCTCTAAGGAAGAGTTCATCTCAAGAATCCAGGAGATCTTGAAGGTATATCCTGCTGAGAACTTCTGGGTCAACCCTGATTGTGGTCTGAAGACCAGAGGATGGCCCGAAGTCGAAGCTTCCTTGAAGAACATGGTTGAGGCTGCCAAGTACTTCCGTGAGAAGTACTAAAAAAGCTGTTAGAGCAATCACCATCAATCAGATTCAATTTAGCTGATTGTAGGTGCATTGTGCTTTTGAACTGCTTTTGTACGGTGTCTATTCAACATTGACACTGATTTGGGCGCATCGACCGTACGTCCATCCTTGTATTGTACATTGATGAATTTTTTTGTTATATATATGCTGTATATACAACATATTATTGCATGGAAGGCTGGGATTTCAACATCGGTAATAAATATAATTGATAACTATCATTGGAGGGCATAGGTAAGCTGTAAGTTTTGTCGATCTTGCAACAGTTTGAAAAGGGGCGTCTTTGAATAGGTTGGAACGGAATGCTCTGATCGTACTACCGAATAAGAACCGTTAGAAATCCTTCTTAGCCTCTGGTTAGAAACTTCATTCAGTCACAGCGACTGAGCTGCTGAGGCTCTCTCACTTCAGAATATAATGATTGTCTCACTTCAGAACACCACACTCTCTGGGTTTTCTAGGGTAGAGCGTCAATACTTTCAGAACGCTCTCGGATTTAACTGGCATAGGCTTTAACAGACTTTCAGTTGGAGCTGTGAACTAACATTTTGAGTTAAGGTTGCTTTTCCAAGCGTTTTACGAACGCATTATGTTGATGAAACTGTCTGAAATGGTGATTATCTTTTAAGGTCTTGTAGGCATGTAATTCTTTTATACTTTCAATTGATGGTAAAGAAGTTTTCATCATCTGGTATTTGGAGAGGTTGAGTTTTAGATGCCTTATAGATGAGCAGCATGAATTTCGCGGCGTACCCACGCGGTCTTTAGGTTAAGTTTGAGCTCCCGGATAAGCTCTCTTGACTCACATGTGATATTCCTATATTAGTGGAGAATGTCACTAACTGAATGCGAGCACTTTTGAAGAACACCCAGACCCCAAGGTCGGTGTATGACTGATAGGAAACTGATCTAATAGCTGCTAACATAACTCATGGACTTGTGTTTTTTATATAAACAGGTATATTGACTCATATAATGGTCAACCAATCAGTTCTATATAGGGCTTCTGACTACTGTCAATGGTTCATAATCGCTAAACGCTCTAACCAGTTCGTACCGCACTTGGAGTCTCAATGCGGAAGTTCATGCTTAGCACAACAAACAAGACATTACAAAAACTCTTGGCTTTCCCAATCTTGCTGTTTTCGATAAATTTTATTTATGAAGGTGCTATTACTATCATGGTGAAGAGAAGAATATGTGTTTTCGATCATCATTGTGAAGTACATTCATAGCGGTGACTCTCTCACTGAAAGCTACTTATGACTTGCTGCTTTGAATTCTTATAAGACTATTTTGCAACGAACTAACGGGCACCTCTGATATTGCCACATTGCCAGTGTTTCGTCTGTGCTGGGGGAACACGTCAATGAATCCAGCGGTAGTTTAGCATCTTACTAAGCCAAATTACTTGTGTGATTAAAGGATCTGACAGGAACTCATGATAATGCCTCTGACTTTTTAGCGCCTGCTGTCATTCTGCCATTATCTGTTCGGCGAGTTCCGTCACCCGAAGAGATCATAATCCATGAATATGACACCGGACGCACTACCACTATGGATCTCCGGTTTAACATCAGCAAACCCTTCTCATACAAGACAAGGTAACCAAGAGCTCTATATTGAGCTGTCACAACCCCATCGGACGTACTCTGCTGGTGAACGAATAGGAGGCCATGTCATATTGGTCTTGGAAGAGGAGAGAGTTGGTCTCAAACTGAACCTGAGACTATCTGGCACACTTCATTTCAGAAGCAATACCATGAAGTCGGGCCAAAGAAAGTCGATACTGAAATATGAAGTGCAGCTTTATCCTCAAGTTGGTGATACAGAGCTGTCATCCAACTGCAGCACATGTTCATTGAACTCTTTGGATGCACTACCGAAGGGGAAACATAAGTTTCCTTTCTTGCTGAAGCTACCCAAGTCGAATCTTCCTACCAGTGTGGACTTTGACCGTGGGTCAATTGAATATCTTCTAACAGCCGAACTGTGGAAGAAAGATGAAGCCACATGTGCTGCAACGGCAGGTATCCACTCTATTATGCCATCCACAACTCTGCCTAAACTTGGCACATCATCTTCATCATCCTTTTCATCAGCTGTGTCTTTCATATCAACATCGACCATTCAAACATCCTCATCTTCCTCTTCGACTTCTGGCTCATCATGCTCTTCCAATTCCGTCTCAACGACAACTCAACAAACCAAAGCAGTAATGTTGGAGAGGACATCGAAACGGGTGTCCATTCTCTGTCCCGTGAATATTGCGTGCTTGCCAGCTCCTTTACCGACGGAGGCAATGACTGAAACAAACACGGATATCGTATCCTTTCGCCTAACAATTCCGAGTGCCGGTTATCTACGTGGGGACCATATACCAGTGAAACTGAATTTGAAGGCGCTGAAACCGATTCGAAATATGGCTGGCATTCTCATAACATTATCGCGCATATCGAGGTTTTCCCCAACCGGTACTACACTCACATCCTACCGGAAAGATCTTTCACAGGTTGTGGCAGCGCTTGTCGTTGATCCTGTTACACTTCAATGCGAAGTTAATACCGTGATTTCTGTACCTACTCACGCGTTTCCCTCTATGGTGACACCTTCGCTTTCATTCCGGTATTTTGTTGAGGCTGTCGTGAATGTATCCTCGAAACCGATTTTTGGTGTCGATAGTACTTCACGCGATTCTGGAGCTTTGGACCCTCGGAACTTTATTGATACTGATAAGCTGAAACACCGAAGAAAAATACTGTCATTATGGAAAGAGATCGTCATTGGTACTACACGTGGGGAAACGGACGAAACAGACAGATACAGCCTTCCTCCTTCGAATCCACCAGAAATGGGTGTGGAACCAGCCTATGACTGGAAGCTCGAGAATGAGGACAATTCCGATCTAATGGAGTCAGATCCTCCATTTGTTGATACGGATGATAAGCTGGAACTGCAACGTCAAGATCTTCTCCGACAAGAGAGTGATCCCACGTTGGACATGCCGATCTACCAGGTGTAGACATGGTGATGATTCTGATGACATGCTGATGACTGTAGTATATCACTATTGGTGAAGGCGAATTGAAGCGAAAAGCGTTCTCCCAAAAAAGGACGCAAATGACGACACGAACGTATTATAGCAACAGGCGGTAGGTATATAGATCATATTTAAAGGGGCATAATTTACAGGCAAGTGGCCGGAATTGAAAACTGAGTGAAATTAATTGCCGGAACGTTTAGGCAGGCCGAATTGGCCCAAATACAATTTGATCACTTATCACATGTAATGCAAGCCTCTGCAGTATAATTATACGTGTACATAGAAAACTCGAAA
>JAKTWI010000355.1:0-25085 GCA_030561065.1 Sporopachydermia cereana | reverse complement strand
AAGATGCGATCTGATCGCCAGAGGCCAATTGACAAATGTGAGAAATACATACTTCAGAGATAAACAAAGAGTTGCTTACTGAAATGAGACATTTCATCAGATAAAACCTTTCCTAATCCCTAAACTCCCAATCACCAAAACACCTGCCTGAAGCATCTGAAGTCCACCCCCCAGGAGTGCAATGATGAAAGGCACATCTGGAAAGCCCCTTTGGCTGGCAGCGGTATGGCTGTTTTCTCTTCTAAACATCTGCCTGGCAAGCAGGGCGTCGCTGGTGGCCCAAATGAGAAGCTCGGACGGACTGGTGAAGATAAACGATCACAACTACCGCGATCTCTACGGACCGCGAAACTACACTCTGATTCTGCTGCTGACTGCAGTGAGCCCCCAGGTGGGCTGTACTCTGTGCAGTGAATTTGCCCCCGAATACTCTCTGGTGGCCAAATCTTTCTTTTCAGACTATCCCCGAGACGGCGATGTGATTTTTGCCTACTCCGATTTCCAGGACAGCCAGGAGTTTTTCCGGGCTTTGAACGTGAAAAGCGTGCCGTACATCCATCTCTACCGGCCCACCAAAGACATTGAGGCGTCTCCCAGTACGGATAAGTACGAGCTGATGCAGCTGATGGACGGCAAGCCCAACGATGTGCGGCTGGCGAAGTTTGTGGCGGAAAACACCAACCGGAAAGTGTTCATCAAACGGCCGTTCGACACAAACCGGTTCCTCACCTATTTCGGGTTCACGCTATCAGTGCTGATACTCATTAAGCGGAAAGGGAAGCAGATTCTCCAGCATTTCAACCTCAGTCTGGACATGCGACGGGTGCTGTTTTCTGTGGCGTGTCCTGTGCTTGTTGCCGTTTTCACCTCAGGGCAGATGTTCAATGTGATTCGGGGCACGCCCTTTTTGGGCAGCCGGAGGGTGGGCAATGAGGTAGTGCTGAACTTCTTTGTGGGAGGATTTCAGCAGCAGCTGGGAGTGGAGACGATTATTGTAGCTTCGACGTACCTGACGCTGGCCGCTCTGGTGGTGTCGCTGACTCTGTATGTCCCGCGGATCAAAAACAGTACAGTGAGGGATGTCACTGCCCTGTTTCTCACTGGTTTGGTGTTTGTAGTGTTCAGCGCGCTGACCTGCATGTTCAAGCGGAAGGACGGCGGATACGCGTTTGTACTTTGGGAATGGATGTGAGCTGTGAGTGGATCTGGATAAATGAAAAAGGTAAGGGGTGGTAAGGTTAGGGTAAAGCTAGAAATAGAGAGCAGTGTTTGGTTGAATTGAGGGGAAGAATATTTGTGTGGAAGATTGATAAGTCAGAGGAGCTCACATATTCATGTTGCCGATTGTTCTGGAGTCAATAGGGCCTATGTCAAGTAACCCTGAGTGCTGTTAGAGAAACTGAAGGATGTGTATGTCATGTTGATCAACATACATCATCAATCAAATGAGTACCGACCCCACCAATCACGAGAGTCGCTGATATTGTTGCTGAAGGGCAATTTCTAAAGAGCAAGAAAGAAGAGTTGATCACAGAGAATCGGTTTCCACGAACGTTGGGCGTTGGCTGTGGGAGTTGACTGAGAAATCCTACAATCCCTTTCAAATGAACAGGAAAAAAGTGACATAAATCTTGCTATGGTACTTCTAATTCACTCTTAGTTGGTCTTCACTTCAGACCTCTATCGGGCGTCAATTTCAACTCCCACCCTCCTTTCTGGGCATTTAGAAACCTCTAAACAGCCCTCCGTTATAACTCCTACAACTCCTATAATACATGCTGAGCCTTCCCGGGTATCGCAACTCATTACTTTCACCCCCCGTCTTACAGCAGCTCTGTCGGAGCCAAATCCAGCTCTTCCTCCCTCTCGCTCTGCGTCTGATTGTCGATAATAATAAACGAAATGGCAATCAGCACTGCCCCAATATAGTATACCAGATTGCCGAAGTTGCCCTTTATAATCATATCCCACACCATTGCCAGCGGGAAGGTGAGCGACAAGCCCAGCGTGACTGTCAGCGGGCTGGTCAGCAGCATCGCCAGCACCCAGGAAAAGTCGGAGATGAACGTGCAGAGCGCGTTGACCAGAATAATCCACCACACATACAGCGACGGCGGCATCTCAAACCTCTCCACGCCTGTGAAATGCAGAATGACGAGCGTCGGCCACAGAATCAGCAGGTTGAACAGACCCACAAACCCGAAAAAGACCCGCATATCCACGCTTTTCTCGTCCTTCACCCGCACTTTCAGCAGCGTAGTGTACAAACCATAGAAAGCCGCCCCCGCCAGCGCCAGCAGGTTGCCGAGCAGCACAGTGTTGCCCTTTTCTTCCCGGCTTTTGTCCTTGGCAGACCCATTGAAGTCGGACGTGGCAATGAGCACAATGCCCAGAAAGCTGGTCAGAGTGGCCACCAGCTTTGTGAATGTGAACCGCTCCACCTGCACCAGAGAAGCGATTAGCAGAGTGAAGAAGGAGGACGTGCTGGACAGGATCGTCTGCGACGTCACGCTTGTGTACGACAGACTGGCGTTGTTGGCCAGGTTCGCCAGGTACCACAGAATGCAGAACTGGAGCGCCAGTATAGACGTGCTTTTGGTAGACCATTTCTCCGACACCATCAGCGGCGACTGGATCTGGCTGTAGCTGACGCCGCGGCTCCTGTTGGCCAGGCGGTACTTCAGCTGGGCCAGGCCGCCGTTGCGGTACCACTGCACAAACGACGGGATGAGATAGAATGTGAATGTGCCTGTGTTGATGTAGGTGATGAGGTAGGGTTTGCGGTATGTGTTGTTTTCAAATATGGAGCTGACGAGGAAGCTGGACAGCACCCAGAGGACGATAACGACGGACAGGAAAAGAAGCCCCGCAGTCCACCGCGACCGGGCCGTTGAGAGCTCCGGCCGGATTTGGCGGGCAAGCATGGTGGCCGGCAATAATTTCGGAGTTGCAGTCGGAAGTAAGGAAGTGTTGCAGATGTGTTTAGAATGAGGTTTAGTTGAGGCTGAAAGCGCTTGCTGCGGGTTTATGCAGCAGTGAGTGAGTTGAAAGGGTTGGTTGTATTTGTGAGTTATTTCGGCAATGGCATTATGTGCCGTAGGTGTACTTGTTTATTGTTTCTACTCTGCCCATCAGTTTGTCGTTTGATATCGAAAATTAGCTGCCGGCGGGTATCTGCCGAGTGGGAGGATTTCACGTGATGCAGAAGTGCCCGAAAGAGGAGCGGAGAAGATATAGGAGAGTGTATAGGATATATTTTCCGGGGTTGACTATGCATGGAATGAGACGTGAGGTTGGGAGGGAGAGACATGGCAGATGGAGACAGCAGCTGGGTACGAAGTGGGGACGAGATGGGAAAATGGGAGTTGAGACTGATGGCTGCAAGTGTAGAATTTTCCCGTTTGTTGTTGTTAAGTAAGGATGAAGTGGGTCTGGTTGTCGTGGTGATGTATGCTTGCAGCCTGTACGCGACAGTTGCCTTTGAGAGTCATGATTGTTACTGGAAGTGGGATAACAGAATCTCAGAGCTAACTCCAGGGAATCATGGAAATTCATCCGATCTCATAGCCCGTTTCTTTGCACTGCCCTCACTCCCTGAGTCGCGCGCCTGACGCGTAACTCGTAACTCGCGCTGAAATTTCACACAGACGTCGCGTGAACTTCACATCTCATCTCGGAATGAACTTTTCAAGAGGAGACGTGAGGTTTAGAGCAGGGAAGTATGATGAGAGTATCATTATAAAGAGATAAAAATACATTAACGAAACCTGAGAGAAACCATTAGAAAATAGAAAAATAAGCCTCATAATATGCTATCATTGCTGTGTGTAAACGCTTCGGGACTTTCGTGTGAGCGCTGAGTCCTAAAAGTAGTGGAAAGGCTGGACATGGTTCATGACGTATTTGGCCTTCTCACTGGCATTCAGCCCCTGCTCGATATTCTCCAGTCTGCGTCTCAAAAGACGCTCATTGAGCTGCAGCTTCTCTATCGTCTTGCCCGACTGTATCAGCTCGGATGTCAGCTGATTTATCTGGTTCTCCTTCTCCTCGATCCGATGCCGCAGGACCTTGATTTCCTGGTCCCGGTCTGCCAAACGCTGTTGGGCCAGTTTGCCATTTGAAGGAGCATCTGGTTCAGAAAATAAGGAGTTGATAGACGAGATTGACGACGATGGTGTGATGGACTCTTGCAGGTTTGTCCTCTTGGAGTCGTGTAGTGGCGGCAGCTGTTGTGTCTTGCCGCCGAAGTTGGCAGGATCCTCATAGAACGCGAGGCGTTCTTCTAGCATTGCAATTCTGTCCATTGATTGCGCGGCCTGAAGAGTTACCGCCAGGAGTTGTTCCTGGAGTATTTTGGCCCGCTCCTCTTCTCCTTCGTGTCCAGGCAGAAGCGCCTTTCGGGAGGATTGTCCGCTGTGTGCCGAAGTTGCACTCCTTGCTAGAAATCCCATTGTTGCTGTCGGTTTTGATATGCTGAAGATGTTCTCAGTGTCTTTTGAACTTCAGGTAAATAATCTTCTTGATGTCTTTTGACCTTCAAGTGGATCTTTTCGTATGCGACTTTGCATTCAGCAGATGCAAATTTGTTTGACAGGAAAGAAGAAGGAAAATCGCTGCTAACCTGACAACCTCAACTGGAAGGAGAAAAGAGACTCCTGTCCAGCGGCACCCTCACATCTGGTTGCCGTTCTCGATGACTTCTCATCACGTCTTGAGGTCCGGCACTTCAAAGTTTGCCGCTTTTCCCATGGTGATTTCCTTTCCCAGAAATTTCAGCTGCCTCATTTGTCATTTGCGAAAGCTAAAGAGACATTTAAGGAACGCCAAATAGCAAAATACCAGTGCCATCTTTGTATGGCAGGAGATCCATTGCTCCCTGTTTCGGGAATCATGAAACGGGCTCCAAACGGCGATGCTGTAAACGGACGCGAGTTTCGCGTTTGAGTTAGACTTTGGTTGTGTTTGACCTAATGCGCGCATACTTATGCAAGAGAACCAGCCCTTGCATAAGGTTCAGGCTAGAATCATGTGCCATAATACAGAGTGAGCACAGCGATACATTAAGGTTCACATGTACAAACCTTACAGAAACCTTATTCTACAACCGTTACCCTCTGGCAAAACCTGAGCTGACCGACGAGCCCCTATATAAATCCTGGAGCTACATATCTACATAGATGACTTCCTGGACTTCAACATCCGGGGAGACAGAAATACACATTCCCGAAGAAGGGACCAATCCATGAGATCTGGCATCATGTCACGGCCCAATCGGGAAGGTGACATCAGGAGGAGATGCGAGGTTCGAGGAACAGTTAAGATATGTGAAGAGATATCTGTGAAGAGATGATTGAAAAGAAGGCGGAGTTGAAGAGTGAGAAACTGAACTAACATCTGAGATGTGCATCGGAAAGCTCAGAGGTTTGAGGGCTTTTCTTGGTGGCCTGTTGTGACGTCTCCTAGTCTGCCTACGGTAAACATGCAAACAGGTATACAAACGTTTCATACATCATAGTGAAAAGATAAATAAATAAATAAGACGGACCTTCAGTTAGCAGCTCACAGATATTCAGCAGACAGAGTCAGCAGTCTCACCTTTCGCATGCCTGTGTCCCGTGTCCTGCTGTCTGAAAACAAAACTAGCGGTCTCATCAACAGTAGAAAGTCCTAACTCAAGCATGGCAAGTCATAAATCGACATCAACACTTACAGAACCTGCGACACAGCTTACCAGCTGTCCAGCTTCATGGTTCCCTTCTCCTGCAGGTTGATGTGGAACTTGAACGCATCCTTCAGAATGTGGGGCTCGTGCAGGGACTTGCGGGCCGCACAGTCCTTTTCAGCCCGCTCCACATACTCCATAAGCAGATCCTTATAGTCGGGATGAGCACAGTTCTTGATAATCACTCTGGATCTCTCCTTGGGCGACAGACCCCGCAAGTCAGCCAGACCCTGTTCGGTGACAATGACATCCAAGTCGTGTTCCGTCTGGTCAATGTGGGACGCAAAAGGAACAATGCACGACAGACCAGTAGGGTCAGTCTTGGTGGGTCTGGCAGAAGGAGTGTGCATAATAGACAGCTTGGCGTTTCTCAAAAAGTCACCTGACCCTCCCAACCCATTAAGCATGCGGGAACCAGCCACATTGGTGGAGTTGGCGTGTCCGTAAATATCAGCCTCAACAGGAGTGTTCATAGCAATGACACCCAGCCGTCTGATAATCTCAGGACTGTTGGACACAACCTGGGATCTCAACAGCAGCTTCTCCCGGTACTCCGGGTGCTCGTTGAACCGCTTGAACCCTTCCTCAGTGAGTCTGATGGAGGTGGCAGTAGCGAAATCCAGCTTGCCAGACTCGAAAAAGTCCAAAAACGAGTCCTGCAGCACCTCAGTCCAGACATTCAGGTTCTTGAAGTTGGAAGCGGACAGACCCTCCACCACAGCATTGGCAATATTGCCAATGCCGGACTGCAGCGGATGCAGATTGTCCGGAAGCCGGCCGTGTTTGACTTCGTTCTCAAAGAAGTCAATCAGGTGGGCGGCAATTCCCTGCGAAACGGCATCGGAGGGGGTGTTGGGCGGCACCTGGTCCGGGACAGTAGACTCCACAATCGCAACTACTTTGGCAGGGTCAACAGGAATCGTAGGTGTCCCGATACGCTGGTGGACAGCAGTCACCTGATACGGCTGTCGGAAGGGGGGGTTCACCGGCATATTGATGTCATGGACACCCTCAAAGCTGGGGGTGGCTGTGTTGACCTCAATAATAACCTTCTTGGCCACAGAAATCAGCTCCGGAGACGCCCCCACAGCAGGGCCCGGAACAATAGAGCCGTCCTCGGCAATGGCCGTGGCCTCAATAATCACAACGTCCAGAAGATCGTCGGACTTGTCCCGAGTGTAGAACCCGTACGTCAAATCCTGCGGCCACATGGACAGATGTTTGTCGAAAAAAGCCGTGCGGCCGTCGTTGATAGCCTGGGCAATCGGCTTTCCGACCTGATGCGGCGAGCGGCGGAGAATCATGTTCCGTTCCGCCCAGCGGGACTCCTCGGGACCTGCGGATGCACCACAAAAGATATTAAACCCGAGCTTGCCCTGCAGGTTGTTTTTTTCCACATGCTGCACCAGAGCCTCGGGGACGACTTTGGGACCGCCCACTCCGGTAAAACCGGACCAGCCGAGGTACTGGCCGTTCTCGAAGAACTCGAGACACTCTTCCGGGGTTCTCAGCTTGTTGAGGTAGGGAGCATACCTCACCCGGGTCTTCAAAATGTTGGATGCCACACCCATTGTATCGTCTATAATGGCCAATCTATAATCTGAAGAGGTATGTATGTTAGTTGAGGTGCTTTCTTAGGAGGATTGTTTGAGACGGAAGGAGGAGGGAAGAAATGAGGAAGAAGGAAGTGAGGGAAGTGAGGAAGGAGGAAGTGAAGAATTTGTGGAAAGGTGAGTGGGCGGGTTAAGAAGCCGCGGGGAAATGCAGGATCGGCAGGCCAAACTCCGGGGAAGTTACTTTTTTCGGGCCGAGCTACTGCATGTCCCACAGCCGTTTGTTCCGGGGTATAGTAGTGGACAGCCGGTGTCCGGAAAAGTTTCCGGACGTGTCACGTGAGAAGAGCGGGATAAGGCAAAGGGAGAATGAGAAGGGAGGAAGGAAAAGGGTGAAAGGGAGGAAATAGCAACAGGAGATGATTTCAGAGTAGCAAGGCGATTCGACAGCTTGGAAGGATCGATAGGCAATAGGGCGAGCTTTTTGAGTGGTAGAGGCCCAAGGGGTAATGTGAAGGTGCTTCTGAGGGGTAGTTTTCGAATCCATGAACACTTCAGCGAGCAGGTATTGGGTGTTGTCAGTGTATCTAGCAAGATGGTCCGGCACTTATTTTCCAGTTCCCCTTTGCAACGCCGTCATCAGAGCCCAGAAAATAATAGAACGCGTACGGGAGCCCAACTCGGCTACAGCCATCAAAACACCCCTTCACGCACAGAAGAGCATCTCCCCCAGACATCCGCGTGTCGGATGAATTCCCCATACAAATCCCCGTCGCCCTACTCGCTGATGCTATCATTGATTCTGTAACCGTCCCTCGACATGCCTCATTTGCCCATCTCAATTCCGCTTCTGCTGCTCCGTCATCCGAGATCCTCCCGAGGGGTTTTCTGATGATATAATCATAAACAAACCCTTGATCCCCGGATATGAAACGCGGGAGATTAAAACATAGGGGATGACCTTCAGGGGGAATAAACAAGAGAGAAGTGAAAGCAGGAAGATGAAAAGGAAAGGAGGTTGATAATCTGAAATGAGTCTGAAAGATCAGACAGCCGAACTTGGCTGCCGGGTCGACATCCCGCAGAGATTGAGAGGGAAGGAGATAAGGACCAGAACTCCAGCAGTAAGTGACTTCAATGCATTTTGAGATATCCCATACTATCATCACACATCCCGCATATCTCACAACGACTCCTCCGTATCTCCTCTGTAATCCCCCATCTCCCGATCTCATATTCCGATCTCCGTCCCGCCTTTCAGGTATCAATCACTCCTCCGCAATTGAACACTCAACATCATATAACATACCCCAATACTCTATGTCTATACTGCAAAAGAATGCTCAATGGTCGCGACTGAAAGCCAGAAGTCAAAACAAGAAAGAAGCAATAAATCAGCGACGTACCATCACAGACATCAACAGGAAAAGAGAAGGCAGAACTGCGGGCTTTACAATATATAACTTGCTCGAGAAACAACTGGCCGGGCGGCATGGACGGTAAAGTTCCGGACGTGGAATTTGAGTAACGGACAATGTCAGGCGCAAGCGTGACAAATCTGGGGAACAGTGAGACAGGGGACATCGAAGGTTGGACTGATGAAACGATTAGGTGGTACAAATTACAAGTGATGGACTACCTAATTTAATGAAAGACTCAAAATGTGTCATTTTATGTCTGGGCTAGATGATGATTATCAGCGGTTTCTGTCGTTGGCCACTCAGTACACCACTCCCATGTTGTTTGTTGATCCAAGCAGCCGAAGGCCCGTTTGACATGACTGAAAGATGTGACATGGCAGCGTCCGGACACTCCCCAGTTGAACAATCTTTGTCATGTTTCAATACGGGGTGGCTTCCACCGGCTTCTGACAAAAACATATGAAAAAGAGATTCAGTTTGCCTGTTTTTTGACCGTTCTCATTCGACATCATCTCCGAGGATAAGACGATACCCCAGGTTTGGGCAGCTTGCCCGCCCGCCGTTGTGTCGACGCAACTGACATTGTTAGCCGTTGAACAGATCACTGGAACCAAAAGCGGACTGTTACTATCAAATCTTTGAGTGTTGACCAAGTTTTTGAGACGAAGACTCTGCTGATTTTTTTGCCTGCATTTGATACGACGAGTTTACTACCGTTGGACCGGGGAGAGCCCGCAGGTGTGGAGGGGTAGATGTGCTGCACAGTGTGGGGTAGGGCTGTATCAAGGTTAAAATTGGCAAGCCCCTCCAGACAATTGCCTGACATGTCCGGCAGGCGTGGAGGGGTTGGGCTGTGATTGGCAGGTGAGTGCTGGAAAGGGGCCTCCTTTCCTATTTGGGAGGCATTTCTTGGGGCTACCCCTCATTCGCAGATACGGTCTAGGAGAATCAGCGCGGGGCTTGCATGAACGTGAACCTTAATTGACCACGTCGGCCACATGACTTTCAATGTTTATGTGATCAAATAAGTGGGCCGGCAATCGGTTGATATCTGTGGAAAGATCATCATCTCTTATCAACAATCACTTAAATGCTAGTAATATATGCTTCTTGTCAGGTGGCACGGCACGTCTTCTGGTCTACCTTCCAACACCCTTTGTTTCTGCAGCAGTTTGGCTGTGTCCCAGAGATAGAAGTCAATGACTATGGAGTTGACTTTCAGATTCGAGTATTCCGGGATGCTGGCAATGGCTCGCTTCATTTCCTCTTTCATCAGTTCCACACTCCATATACTTGCTCCTCTGATCTCCATTTCCATTTGACTCCCGTGCGGCAGCAGTTCCCGGTTCTGCAGTGCAGTCAGAAGATGTTCGTCGTATTCTATGCAGCCAAGAGTGTGCAGTATCTGTGGGACACGATAGTCTGCAAACATTGTTATGGTGTCAATGTCCTCAAACTTGCCGAAAGACTGTCCCTTGAAACATCCCCACAGATCGGCGACGAATATCTGTACGCGTTTGTAGAAACACACCTGTCTGCCTTTGAACACTCCCACGTCCCGAAAGTTCGGGAAGTGAGTCACCAGCTTGTCTATCAGCTCGGCTGCCGAGTTACCGCATGTGTTTATGACAGAGATAATGGACTTCACTCCCAGCTTATTCACCAATACATCTCCAGCCTCTTTGAGAACCTCATACCGCTCTTTCAAAAGAGGTATAGGCTCTTCGGTATCCACATGGAAAACCTCGTTGATGACCTCCTGGGTGAACTCAGCACTGGCCCAGAATTCGGGTGATATGATCCGTTTATCCTGTTCCACAGCCCCCTTGATAGCCGCCAAAAGACTCCAGTAGCCAGTGTACAGCTTATCCCCATATTTCATGGCAAATCTCTTCGTGTCCTTATCTGGAAGCCCGCTGTCCTTCACATCCACATCAGACCAGAAGCTGAAGTTGAGCAGATCGATAGTAAACAGCCAGTCTACCACCCATGCATTGATATCGTCTTCCTTCCCCGTCGTCACTTTCACTGTTCCCAAATGATCCGTCTCTGGGAAGAAGTTCAGCTCATGTGAGGTCCAATCTCCCGCATAGAGATATCCGTCGATTTTGCTAGCAGCCGTGGATTCTTTGGTCATAGCCGCCAGAATGGACTTTGCACTTGCCACACATGCCGCTCTGTTGACTTTGACATGATCGGAGTTGGCCGATATGAATTTGGCAGATTCGACAACTGACGGGGACATATGGGGCTGGAGTCTAAGAGTGTGTGATACTTGAGAAGACTGAAGTACTTAGCACTTTTCAGTGAGAGGCAGTTATGTTCTCAAAGTCAGATAGGGATTTACAGAAAGTAAAAGCTTTGGAGTTCTTCTTTCTTCATTATTTTTCATACATTCATCTCCCGTCTAATTGAATGCGGGCTTGATGCGGCATCATGCAGGCTCCTGTATTTTTGCCTGTAACTGCAGGGTGCTGCAGATCAATAGTTTTTTGGGTGAATTTGAATATGGATGATATGAAAGCCCATATTGTTGCATGAACTCACAAAAAATCAGTTTGAGCTACTTAGTCAATATATTCTCAGCAAATAGTACAGTCATTTGCTTGTGGGAATGTACTTTGACAGCTTGATCTCACTACACGCAGCCCCACTTCCTGCACAACGCCCATATCCTGCATATGCAATGCATAAACACGCATACCCATGCATCATTCTGCATGCCATGCCTACCAGTTATCCTTCATCGACTGTCCCTCTATAATCATAAAAACGTCATCCGATTCCTAGCATATTCATTATCCATTTCCTATAGTACATAACTCCCTCGTAACATCTAGGCGAACCCCTTGTTCAGCACATCCAGCGTCTTGGCATCGTTCCTCACATGTGAATGGCTGAGCCCCAGCCGCAGGGGAGGCAACGTAGCACTGGAGGAAGCCGTCCGTTTCATCAGATCTTCCAAAGACGGCATATCCTTCACACCCATAGACTTCGGTGTGGCCTCGGAAGCCGAAGCCGCCGACGCAGGACCGGCCACTGACGCCACAGAGCCATTGGCCCCAGTGGACGGAAGAGAAGATGTGACAATAACAGCCGGAGCAGACGTAGAAGCCGCCAAAGCCGGAGCAGCAGCAGGCGCGGGCGCCCCAGACGCCACACTCTGCGCCCCCGCAGATGCCGCATCCGGCGCCGTAGCCGCCAGTGGCACGTGCTCAGCCACAGCGGGCCCGGCAGGTGTCCTCGGAATGGGAATAGGAGCCACCATAGAACCGGAGACCGCCGAAGGGATCGTAGGAGCTGAGTTCTGATACAGCGGCTGTACCTGAATGTAGTACGGCTGGTTCACCACCTGTCCAGGCACTGTAGTGTATACCTGGGCCATAGGCACCAGAAAGGGCTGGGGAGGCTGGTGGATGTACTGAATGGCTGCCACGGGGCCTGCCTGAGGCACAATATGGTGTCCGTTCACAGAGTTCACGGAGTTCACGGCTATTCCTGTCGCCGGAGTCCCGTGGGTCCCATTTGGCGACCGTTGGCCCATCTCCTGTTGAGGGTATGGAACCAAATGAGAGCTGACTGCCGTTCCCGGAGCACCGGGATACAGTTGTTGCGATTGGGTATCACGTGGTTGACTGTAGGAAGCCGTTTCAGCTGCCAAAACGGGCATCCGAGTTCCTGGGGCCCCAGTATGTGGAGAGTGGACGGCAACCTGGTGATGTAGTATATGTGGGGTCATTTGGGGATGGTTAGGGTGGGCCGAAGTCCCTGGGAGAGCCGGCAGAGTACCCTGAGAAGGTGTCATTGCCATTGGGACACCCCCCTGGGGTCCCGAATAAGACTCGGACAGCAGGACTGCCTCGGGGTATATGCCCTTGGGTATTTTGATGTTGTACAGACGCGGGTCCATTCCAGGAGACATAAGCTGGTTCTCGGCAACCTGCGACCGGACATAATATGCAATCAAATGCAGCTTCATGCCGTCGCTCGTTTCAACAGAAAAAGACTGCTTGATAAGCCCATCCGGCTTATACCGATACCCTTCCGAACCGCTGGGATCACTGTCTTCCCCGTCCCAGGGGGTATACGATCGTTTCTCCTTCGGCGACCGGCTGCCGGAGCGGCCGCCCGGACCTTCCGACTCGGACTTGCGGCCTTCCATTTCCCGGTATGTGAGAAAAGCCCCGTTGACGCGGGACGCGCTCCAGGACTTGCCGTCGGTCCATCTTTTCATGCCGGCTTCCCGCTCGTCCCACACGAAAACGGATCCGGAGCGGATGGCGGACCGCTCCTTTGCCGACAGCCGCCGCTGTATCCGGTTGAGAATGCCGAGCCGGCAGGCCTCAAACAGAATCAGGGCGTCCATGGCCGAGCGCACATGGCCTCTATACGTTTCCATTGTCTTAAGGGGTAGAGCTGTTGGTATGTGAAGAGATGCAGTATTTGACAGAGAATTTGTATGAGGGCTGCCGAAAATGGTGACTTTGTGGGTAGTTACAGAGGCCACTGGAGTTTGTTGTAGCAGGAAAATGCGGGTCTCAAAGAAAGAAGGAGAGCGGAGAAGGAGAGCGGAAAAGACATTCAAAACACAACAGCAACAGAGCCAGAGATGACAGCAAACTCCGACAAACTCACGAGGCGGGCACAACACTATATTTAACGAATGGAGACACTTCACGAGCTTAACTCTGCTGCAATAAGGTTTGGCAATGTTCTATGCATAATTCAGCCAAGAGGCTGAACCTTCATGCTAAAGTCTAATAGAGGTCGAAGCTCAAATTGAGGAGGAGGCTTCCAAACAGACAGACTCTGGGCATAAGGTTCCAGAGACACGGAACGAGTGTTTCTAGAGTGTCAGTCAGTTGGTATGGCTGACTATGGGAAATAGAGAAGCGAGGACTGAGGTTTAAGCGTTCAATAAATGGGCTTTTAGGAGGGGCTCTTAGTATGGGCTCTGATATTCTATTGCATTCGGGCTGAGATCCGTAACAACCCGCATCTTAACGGACTCCGTGTGACTGAACTCTGGTACTTACCCCTGCTGTAAACCGTGCCTGCCAAAAGCTCTGGAGAAACATGGGCGGCTGCCTGCCGCTTCTCTGGCCCGTCCTGCAGCATTTAGTGCCATTTAGTGGCTATATATTCACCAACTACACTCTCAAATGTACATGCCTGCATTGCGAAACTGAGCTGATTATTGGTCGCTAGCTCTGTCGGGTAGAGCAATTTATACAGTCCTGGGTTACCAAGATAGGGATGAAACGGGACACGCAGCAGAAATGTTTAATTCTCATAAGCATAAATTGAGACCAACATTAATTTAAAGCCGCCACTTAAGTCCGACTCAATGTGAGTTAAACTCTGAGTTTACCTGGAAAGTAAGGGGAAAATGTGTTTAAATATGCGGGCGCAATGTGTGTCTCTTGATGCTGGAGTGATCTACCAGTTAGCGTGAATTCTGGGGGAGGCCCAGGTGCCAAGGAGTTAAGCCAGATATTGGTGGAATATGTGTTGGGTACTTTATGAGTTCGAAGCTGTATATTTGGTGGCCCACTTGGCCACGGCTGTTCTCTATCATGACTATGTCGCAGAAGGATGCATATGAATAAACGCAAACCTTATCCTAATCGGGATGCCAGGCGTTTCATTAGTGATACTCAAGCTGCGTTGTCATGATTCGTAATACACACTTTGATGCAGGCATGAGAGTCAGGGTGTCGTTGCGTGGTGCATCATCGCTATTTCTGCCAAGCCCCACATTCTACTTCTGTAGTCCCTAAAATTAACCTACATAGCAGTCTCAATACCCGAGTACCACTTACATATTTCAAAACTTGTTGCTTATCGTGTCTCAACCAGTCCCATGGACAGGTTGTGACTGGGCCAAGCAAAGGAAATCCAGTTTAAACAGTTAGAGTTGACCTGTAAACCAACCTTACCCTAGTCTCAACTGCACATAGCCCTAGTTACAGATTGCACTCTAAACCGGCAGCATAAGACATGTCAGGGAAATGGTTTTCAGCTTTAGCTCAAAACGTAAAGCTTGACTCGAACCTAAAACCTGAGCCTCACCAGTCTTGCAAATCATTGCTCAGCAACTAGGAGACTATGAGACATTGTATGGCTTGGCTTGAAGAGTCGTTTCACAGCAATAGCTTGTGAGGCTGTTTGGAAAACTGTTATTTTGGTGGGGATGAATCGGTTGGTTTGGTTACACCTTGGGAGGTGCTGAGGCGGCAAGATTTCTTACTGATGGGAAGCAACAGTAAGACGAAGAAGGGAGCTGATTGTCCATATATCCATATAACCAGATAGTAGCTGCTCACCGAGAATGGAGACCGGGCCAAGTTAGACTGGATCCTTTGACTACATCTCCAGTAACATAGCGCTTATCATGTGCCAAGATGATGAAAAACACAGAGTGGATCGATTCCAAAGGGCAGCAGTAACAGACGCTGCTCGGCTAACATGAACTCATAGCATATGCAGTAGAATATGGCAGATTCCATATCCCATCATCAATTATCTCAATCTCTACCTGCCGATTCCCATCTTCCACACTGAAAGCAAAACCCGGCAAGTTTTTACCGACACTCCTCTCTGTAATCCCCGAATTTCAACGCCTGTTTCCGCACCTCAACCTCTTAATTCCGCTCCTTCTTTCCCGCAGATATCACACATTCCGCCAATCCTCATATCTCATACCTCCTTGGCACTCAGTTGCTCACCTAAAATCCCGGTGTCAGCGGTGTCAGGCACCGGTATTGTGAGAAACCCCAAGAGACCAAGACGCTGCCAAGAGATTTTAGGTTTACATAAGTGGAAGATGAACTGCCTCAGTGCTTCGATTAAGCTTTAGGCTTGCTGGGTTAAGAGCTAAGCTTCTTTTAATGCAAGCTTCCAAATGCAGCTAAACAACCTAGAGTTAACCTTAATTCAACTCACACCAGCTCGGAGGCCGAAAATTTGAGTGCGAGCTGCTTCGGAGCTCCAGTAGAGAATACCGATATACCCACTGGGCGCCACTGAGGACTGACAGGTGCACTCTGAAGGTGGCAAAACTTGGGTCAGAAGGGAAAAGGAGCTGAAACTGCGGTTTATGGTTTTATTGCAGGATGTCGACAGACCAGCTGGTTGGCAGATAGGGTAACAATAGTATGGCCATACATGCGACATGTATGGTATATGTATATGATGTATATTTGATGTAGTATGTGGACAGATGTTGTA
The DNA here is from genome assembly GCA_030561065.1 of Sporopachydermia cereana. Lineage (NCBI taxonomy): Eukaryota > Fungi > Ascomycota > Sporopachydermiomycetes > Sporopachydermiales > Sporopachydermiaceae > Sporopachydermia > Sporopachydermia cereana. The sequence continues at coordinate 9,159 of JAKTWI010000355.1, read as the reverse complement.
ATTGGACAGTCTCATTAACCATCAAACTCGGGATAAATGCGCCAGCCGGAAATCTCTAGACTGCATAGCCGTACTCTGGCTTGACAGGTGTAGGCTGCAGCCGTTTCGGCTTCCAATGGATGTGCAAAGGAGTAACTACTTAAAGAACAGGGACGGCAACAGGGAACAGGGATCAGTCAAATGTGCTCCTTACAGTTTCGTAACAATCTTAAACTGCATTAAGCTTTTGAGCAGTATGAAACGAGTCAATTCTTGAAGCCTCTCAACACGCCAAGGCTTCAAGAAGGCTACAAGTGACTTGAACGGCGACTTTCCCGACTTTCCCTGGTGTAACTCCGACGGGGGATGGGCCGGAGAAGAGGGTGATATTCAGTGTTGAATTCAAACTGCTAGTATTACGTCTGGTTTCTGAAACCAATTAAGAGTTTTAAGGGATTATCAACATAGAGAAATAAACACATCCATCTTATGCCAGCTTGCTTGTCAACTTAATTACAACCTCGAATGAGGATGATTTTCGCTCAATACTGAATATCAGTATTGAGTGATCAAATGTTCCCACTGATATTGTCTACTTCCCATTCCCTATGAGATCGAACTCAGGAAACTGAGCGCAGCCAGATTTGGGACAACTTATGCATCTCCTGGCCTCACTCATCAAAAGGGGTTCCTGACGCTCATCCCAGCCATCGTGTTTCGTTTCTTCTCTATACCCTCTGACTAATAATCTGTCATACACATCTTAAGCTCCAGCACCCCGAAAGCTAAACTTCGAAGACCTGCAGAGAGAATCCCTTACAGAGATTCATCATCACCAGAGACTCCTGGGGTGTCCCTATTTGCTTGTTTATTTACTAGAAATAGAAACATGCCCACTCCCGAGCTCCTTTCTACATGGCATCTCAGTGCCCCCTCCGATGAGGGAAAGGGGCCATGACGAGATGAGACCTGAGGTGCTTATGGAACATGACGTCTCATCTCAAGAGTGTGTCGTCAACATACCCCCCAAAGAGCGGAGGCGAAAGTTGATGGATGTTGAAATGCTGTTGCCATCGAAAAGTATTCATTTCGAGTTGATAAGAGATGGTGGCATGGAGGACGTGGTGTGGTGTATTGTAGTCGATTTTATTCGGTAAATCCACAGCAGTTTTACAGAAATATTAACACATCACAACACATTACTATGGCGTCGCGACAGGAGATTCTGCATCTGTATCGCCAGTTCTTGCGTGAAGCGGGCAGGTTTGATAACTACAACTTCAGAATGTACGCCCTCCGCAAGACCAGGGATATGTTCCGGGAAGGCGCCACCGCGCCATCCGAGCAAATTGCTGCTCTGTATGCAAATGCTCTGAAAGACTTACAACTGTTGAAGCGCCAGTCGGCCATCAGCCAAATGTTTTCCTTTGAGAAGCTTGTTGTGGAACAGCCAAAGTCGCATGGACACAATCAAAGAGTGTAAAGTACGGTGATCTGCATTTGTCACGTTGACAGGCGAAGCTGATGAGGTTTGCGGATGGGCTGTAAGCGGATGGGAGCACTATGAATGCGCACAGCGTGACGGTGTTTGAAACGAATGAGTGGACTGCATGATATGCCTTTGGGCCTGATTTGATGATAATGTTGGATGCTTCTAAATGCTTAGCGGAAACTTGATGATGGATATGTGCTGAACATGAATGTGGCTGTCATGTTTCGCGTTCTTATAGATATATTTATACTTGCAATCAACACGGCATGTGATTGGGATTCTACTGACTGCGGTGGGTGTAGGGATAATTCAGTCGAAGTGAAGTTTGAGGGAAATGAAGCCTGATTTTTAGGAGGAGGGGGGAGGTCTAGATCGACGACACGCGAATCTTCTGAGAAAATGCCTCAACTCGGCTTTGAGCCTTATCGTTTCTTTTACTTGAAGTCATCTCATCAGATTTAGAGCTTGACCTCAGAGATCGGTGCGCTTTTAGGGTTGAAGCATAAAGATAAGTTCCTAGGGTTTTGAATCTTCCTCTTCCCTCAGGAATGGAATACCAGATGTTCAATCTTGAATTCAAACGATCACCATCCTGCTTTAAAAAGAAGCAGATTATAATCACAGCAGATAATCTTTCAAATACTCGTAAGAAAAAAAACTCGGCAACGGGGAATTGAACCCCGGTCCCCCGCGCGCTGAACAAACGTTCTGACAGGCGGAAATTCTAGCCACTAAACTATTGCCGACTTTTCAACGAAAAAAATATCATTGCCATAATGTAAGTTAGACAGATAATGATCCCACGTGAAAATCAGGTCATCTCCTTCACTGGGAAAATTTTCAGAGACCATCTCCATACTCTTCCCTTTCCCTTTGGTAAAGAGCTCCAGGTAGTACACTACTGTTGAGTATTCCTGCACACAGAATCCCTCTTCCTTATGCAACCAATCGATGTAACTGTTCCGGCAACGGAGTGATCTCTGTGGCACTGAATGGCCAAGACGACATACCTCAATAGGCACTACATCCAATTGATCCCCCGATAAGAGCGATAAGACAATCGGTTCTTGCTTCTCTTTCTGCATTAAAGTACACAATGACGTCCAGCACTGTGGTCAAAAGAACAGCAGAGGCTTCCTCTGATGCTGATCCCACAAGCAAAAAGACGAAAATGGATGTGCCCCTTCCATCACCTCTTAGTGCTTTCCATGAAGGGGTCATCACTCCTCAATACAAAGACCAGCTGAAAGCTGAGATTGAGCAATCAGGTCCCTACAAACATGGCGTGATTCCAGCGCTATTTGACGACACGCTGCTGCGCAATGTGCGTGATGAAATTCTCTCAAACATCCATTTCACCCAAAAGGAAACCGATATCTATAAGGTCTTCCAAACAGGTGATCTGGCCAATCTGTCTGGTTTAGACACAGAAGAGCAAAACCAGCTGAAACATCTGATGAGACTGAGGGATGCACTGTACTCTTCCGAGTTTCGGGATTTCATGTCCTACGTTACTGGTTGTGGGGCTCTCAGTGGCAGCAAACAGGACCTGTCAATCAATATGTATTCCAAGGGCTGCCATCTGTTAAACCACGACGATGTTATCGGAACCCGGCGTATCTCCTATATTCTGTACCTGCCTCCTCCGGATAAACCCTGGAACCCCAAATGGGGAGGCGCATTGAGATTGTTCCCCACTCTGGTTGACAATGTGCCAACAGCTGATTACACACTGTCCATTCCTCCGTCCTGGAATCAGATGGCTTTTTTCACGGTTCAGCCAGGGCTCAGCTTTCATGATGTGGAAGAGGTGTATGTTGATCAACCGCGGTTATCTATCTCGGGTTGGTTCCATATTCCTCAACAGGGAGAAGAAGGCTATGTTGAGGGTGAAAAGGAAGCGACTGAAGCGAGATCTAGTCTTCAGCAGTTGCAATCAAAGGCTCTTCTGGAGTACGACTACCCGAAGCAGATATTTGACGATGTGCCCAAGGAGGAGACTGAAAACACACCGGCATTGTCACTGGAAGAAGAAGCGTTTCTTGCTGAGTTTATGAATCCTTTCTATTTGACCAAAGCTCAGATCAAACATCTGCAGGATGTGTTCCTGGAATCGTCCAAAATCGAGCTGTCGGTCGTGTTCAACAAACCCTACGCGGCAGTGCTGAAAAAGGCCATTCTGCAGGGCGAGTTTGCGAAAATGCCAACTACAGAGCCTGAAGTGCAGTACCCTTGGAAACTCTCTGTGCCTCCCCACAAGTTCCGCTATCTGTATTTGGATGGCAGAGGCCCCGAGAAAAGATATGAAGAGAATGCTGCAGCAGAGTCTGCTGGAGGGAAAGCTCCAGCTGACTTCCAGAGCCTCACTAAAAGTGATGACAGTTGTGTGCGAGAGCTAAGCAAACTGGCAGTGTATCTTCAATCCCCACAGTTCCACAAATGGTTAAGTCTGATCACCAGTTTGGTCATCAAAGGTGAACAGGTTTTGGTCCGCAGATTCAGACCAGGTTTTGACTTCACTCTAGCGACATCCCCAAACATCCCTGAAGACACGGGAAAAGAGACATACATTCCAGCCCTATTGGAAGCCACTTGGAACATCACACCTACTGAGGGATGGGGGTCTGGCGAACTGGGCGGCTATGAAGTGGGTATGGTAACCAAAGAGGAGGAAGACGACGATCCAGCTGTATACAAAGGAGGCAGCAGGGCCACAGAAGACGAAGAAGATGAAGACGATCCTGTTTTGTTTACCGATCAGGCCAGCTGGAATAATCTGACGCTTGTGCTGCGAGATGCCAATGTGCTGAAGTTTGTCAAGTATGTCAGCAAAAACGCTCCAGGGAGCAGGTGGGATGTTGAGTGCAAGTGGGTAGTGGAGGCTCGTGAGGAGGAAGAGGGGGAGGGGGAGGAGGAAGAAAAGGGGGAAGAAAAGGGGGAAGAGAAATGATGAGGAAAGGAGCTACAGAAATGGATGTATGAACAGTGAGATCACTTTGTTGTATACAGAGTGTCATTCATAGATTTGTGTTCTTTTATGATTACGATATGAGTTTTTAGAGATTGAAAAGCTCGAATGACTCTGAGATGCATGGGGAAAGTGACAGCTATGTAGAGAACGCAATTGATACAAATCACAGCGGATTCATCTGTATGAAGTATGGCTTCCGAGTGTTCACAAATGTCTTGGATCGAGAATATAATGAGGCCCAATTGTCCTATTACACATTCCCCTTTTCCTGTCACTCAATCCCCTCTACGATACATACTACACCTTCTTGCAAACAAGTACTCCGATAGTTTACTCTGAAAACTCAAAGAACATAGAAACCTCAGTCCCAATCATCTAAATATCATCAGCTTCAATGTTGCTGGCCTTCTCTTCCTCGTTCAGTTTCTCAACCTCAGGAAGTAGAGCAGCCAGAGTCTCATATGCTGCCTTGTGGAAAGCCAACTGAGCTACAATCAACTCAACCAAAGCACTGAGAGTGCCAGTCTGCTCAATAACAGATCTCATAATGGCCACAGCCTCCTCAGTAGCGGTGGCGAATTCGTCCTCAGCAGTCTCCATGGCAACTCGAGCAGCGGCCTGCTTTTCGGGTCGGGCGTTCTTCGCATTGGCCCGGGCAGCATCGTAGGAAAGACGCTTGTTAGACACATTTTTGCGGGCCTTGTTGGCGGCTGCAATAGACTCTTTCAGTAGCTTTCTGATAGGGTCGTTGAATCTCTGGGAAATCAGCTTGTCCTGAGAAAGTCTGGCATCGCCAATTCTCTGCTCGGCCAACGCGTATTTCTCCAAAGCAGTAGCCAGTGGAGCAGAAGAAGAGGCAGACAGCTCAGTAGAGGCGTTGAGAGCTGCACGGCCCAAAGCGTGGTTCAGAGTCTTGGGAGGAGACTTGGGAGCCGGAGAGGTCAAAACGGCTTGAGCCTCTTGAGCGGAAGATGCATGTGACAAGCCTTGGACTTTGCCTGTTACTGTCTTTGAAAAATCAAGAAAGGACTCCTTCTGTTTGCAGTAGGAGTGTTAGCTATTGCTTGTCTGATTATGTCTTCAGACCGTTCTGGGTGACCATATAATAGAAAGCGAACTTCAAGGATACTTTCCCTCGAATCATTGCACTCACCAAGTTAGGAGGATAGTCGTAACTCTCATGCTCGTACTGCTCACTATGAGATATGTTAATATCGGAGCTGATGAGTTGCCCACTACACTACTTTCAAATAATGCTTCTAGGCTTCCAACAGTTACTCCCTTTTGCACACATACGTAACAGCCAACAGCTTCTGATGAACGTCTTTCAGTGCATCAATCTGCTTCTCCAGCTCAATATACTCCTGGGGCAGTTTGCTCTGAGGACACGTTGGAAAACATCTTAGTTAGCAGCCATTCCCAAAAGGACAGGATATCAATCAGCAGGCTTCCTTCTTATCGGCAGTCTCCTTCCAAAATATCACACCGCTTCCCACAGCCAACTTACAACGTCGTCTGCGTTTCCCAGCTTTTCCTGAACCAATCGCGTGGTTCTTTGCGCCACAGGCGTAATGTTGGAGCCGATTTGCTGGATGTTGCTTCCCAGAGTGGAGCCAAGCTCCTTGAGCCCCTCATTGAATTTGGAGAAGTTGAACCCGCTCATTATGGATTTGAGGTTAAAAGTAGTTCGTAATTCCTTTCAGTTGGGCTGTCTAAATATTAAAAAACGCGTTTGTTAGTAAGCATTCCTCAGCAGCTTTTAGAGAGTTGAACAACCAACACCTCTACAATCAAATCATCAGAGGCCATTGAAATTGACTTTCGGTCTCCATGTCTCCTTTTCACGCGTCTCAATTCAGCATTCCTCAGCTTACGTACCTGTCACTTAGACTGATGATTCATTCAAATGCTCTCTGTCTGAGTGCACTTTCCTTTGTCACTTCTCATGATTACAATAGGTCCTTTTTCTCTTATTATTTCTACTATTGACGGTGCATTGCCTTTCAATAGGCGGCCTGAAACTGCTGCTGCGAAGGTCAATCGGAATGCGATGGACAGACAAGAGGGGCCTCATACGGGGTGAGATGCGAAGGTTAAGGGGGGCTTACGCGAGAGCGGATATATGGAAGGAGACGCGAGGGTGTTTATTGAGGGGGAGGGATAATGTGGTGAAAGAAGGAGAAGTTGAAGAGAAGAAGCGGGAGAACAAATTGGGGATGACAGGACTGAGATGGTAAAACGGGAAGGAGGAAATGTAGGCGAGTAAAAAGAGGAAGGGTAAGAGGGGGTGTTGAGAGAGTCGGGGTTTGGAAGAGAAAGGGGATGTGAAGTGGAGAGATGCCAACAGAATGATGTAGCTGCAAGTAGGGGAGCTGAGTACTGACAGATATGAGATTAGTGTGGCACTGTGCTGCCAGGGTGTGACGATGGTGCATCAGTCTTTGAGTGATCATTGCATTTTACTGCAATATGTTGACTGAGAGGCTCAAGTCACTATGGTTGGCCGACCTGTACTTCAAGACATCTGCCCTGAGTCTTTGAAGCTCAGGGCTATCAATACAACTCTCAAATAATTCCAGCCACTGTTATATTGTCACATCTATCAACTCATTCCCACGTCATTATCATCTGCAGCCGCATATTGCGAAGTCTGCTCATCGGGATCAGGCTCGTCGTCCAGGTAAGTCTCACTTTCAGCTCTGGCGTACTCGTCAATCAGTTGCTGCACTACCGCTCTGCTATCTCTGAACTCGCCTAGCACCCCGTCGTGATTGAGCCCGTCAAACACATTAGACATCCGTCGAAAGCTATCCAGAAAGGCGTTCCGTTTCATCAGTTTGTCGAATTGCATGCATGTTTTGTTCAGCACAGACTTCATACTTGTTGTGTTTGCTATCAGAAGCCCGGAAACCAAGTTGACAGAGGAATGAGATCCGTGAGTCTCCATATAGGGCGATTTGATCCCATGCGCTATATGCAGCGAGGCAGGGCCCCAGGGAATAAATTCCGCTCTTTTCTGAGCCTTCACCAGCGCCTTCCGCACATCAAGCTGATCTGAGTTGCCCAGCAGAATATCAAACATTGAGATGTACCGCCCGTCGTCATCGGGACAGTCAATCATGCGGATTTTCTTGTTCATCAGCTCCAGAATCACATCATAGGCATTCGACTTGCGCACCTCTTTGGCCTGGCTCACAAAATCGCGCGTAAACGGTGTGAAACTCGTACTCAGGAAATGGAGCGCAGGATTGGGTATTAGATTAGTGAGTATCGAGTTCATGGTGTTGTACATATATCCGGGAAACCTCAGGGGGTTGGAGATGGTAGACATCACAGTAGCTATCAGCTGGTTTGTCTGCTCAAAGGATGGGTTCTGTAGCGAGAGGGTTTTATAAGCAATGTTGCCTAGTGCTGTGTTGTCAAACACGTAGCACGCGTCTGTGTACTCCACCAACCGCCGCAGAGTGAGAATGGAGTTGTATGGCTGGACAACTATATCGTTGTTGGAAGGGAACACCGAAAAGGACGTGACAAGCTTCTTTGGGTATCGGTCGGCCAGACTCTCCAGCAGGAAGCTTCCCACACCGGAACCTGTGCCTCCGGCAATAGAGTGTATCAGCTGGAAACAGCTCAAGTTGTCGCAGTTGTCAACCTCTCGGTCTATTATATCGGCAAATGTTTCCGCTTTTGTTTGGCCATGCTCATATCCCGAAGCCCAGTTATTACCAGCACCGGAACCAGAAGAGGCAAGATACACATTTCTGGGATTGAACATAGACCCGTTGGGACCAGAGAGAATACCGTTTATGACCCGGGGCTCCAGGTCGACAAGAATTGACCGGGGCACGTACCGAGAGTCGTCGGATTGGTAGAAAAACACATCTGGTTTGTCGGTTCGAACTGTGGGGGACTGGAAAACGGAGCTGTTGGGACCAGATGCTGTCAATATGGATTTGGATGGAGACCCGTCGTCCGCTATGCCGTGCTCTTTGCACAGCTGAGACCAGAACTGTTGGCCTATTTGGTTGCCGCACTGGCCAACTTGCAGAGTGATGATTTCCCTGTACGATGGTTAGAACTGTAGGTAGGTGCTTTAGATGAGAGAAAGTGACAGCGCCCTTGTATCACTGAAATATCCAACATTATGTGGCGACATACCCTGACATGTTGGTTGAAGTGGAGGAAAACTGTAGACTGTTGATCTGCCGATATAACTGTAGTTCAGTGTTGATCCGTGGAGTAGGGAACAAGGCCAAGACGGCACAACTAGAGAAGTCTCACTTTCGGCGCTCTAATCCAGAGAGCCCTCACTGAAGTTGTACTCCTCTCAATATCATTCATCAGCTCAGCTCAATGGAGCCCAATTGAAAATCAATCCTGTCAAATATTTGTGTTGTGTCCTACCTCGGTGCTGGACCGCGGATTGGCCGAAAGGTTGCAATGATTCAGGCCCCAAATAATCCAGCTGATCTCTCATCACACTCAGGAAGAAACCTGTACAATCGCTGTAGTATCAGATTGGTCTGATTGCACAATCATCTCAACTTTCCTTCTTTATGTTATCGTATTTCTCAAAAGATTTCTGGCCGCTCAGATGTAAACAAATGAGCCATCGCACGCGTAATAAATTACCGATGATGTAAACAGCAAAAGTTGAAATGTCGGAAACTATACAACTTACATGTTGTATTACGTTATCCGTTATTCTCTCCGAGAG
>JAKTWI010000354.1:0-25215 GCA_030561065.1 Sporopachydermia cereana | reverse complement strand
GTTTGTGACTGGCCTGTTTTACCCCGCCAACTGCTTAGCGAGTTTGAGGCACCACATTGGTCTCAACCCCCTCGCTAACTTGAACCCCGCTTGACCCCGCGTGACCCCGCTTGACCCCTCTCGTCCTACCCCCGATTTCCTACCCCTCCTTCCTATCCCTCATAGTCTCATACTTACCCCACCTACCCCACCATGTCTTCGGAAACGATTGAAACGCCGCAGGCGACGCTGGACATGGAGGCGCAGGCGCTGGCGGCGCTGGAGATGAAAATGAACGCCATCCTCATGACAAACCCGCAGTTTTTCGACCATCGGAAAAAACGGAAACTGACGCAGCTGTCGGCCCGAGAGAAGAAACTCAAACTGCTGCTGCAGAACAAAAAAGACATGGAGGACAAAAACATGGCGGCAGGCGGCGCGGGAGTGAAACTGACTTCCGCACTCAACCACGCCAACCCCGCCAACCCCGCCAACCCCGCCAACCCCGCCAACCCCGCCAACCCCGCTTACCCCGCCCCCGCCCCCGCCCCCACCCCCGCCTCCTACGACCTCCTCAAATCCCTCATCAACTTCGGCCTCGGCCCGTACTTTGACGCCGTTTCCGACGACCTCGGCACTTCCGACGCCTCGGGCCCCGTCCGGGCCGCCCGCCGCAAAATCACCGAGCTGGCTTTGTCCCTCCAATCCCTGGAACGGACGATTGCCGTGCCGGATTTGCTGCTCGGCGTGCATCCGACGGTGAAAGCGGCTGCCGAGGCGTACTGGGCTGCAGCCGGGGCTGCGCCACACTCAGCCCCCGTGCCCGTTTCGGTAATCCCGGAAAACCTTATCTCGGATCCGTCTTTCCTAAACGCGCTGCAGGCGTGCGTCAACGGATGGGTGGCGGCGTCTCGGCAAATTGCCCGATTGGACCGCAGCAATGCCGACGACGACTCTGCGGCTGCCGAGATCCATTTTTGGACAGCTTTGGAGGAGGCGCTGCACGTGCTGGAGGCTCGGCTCGGCGATCCGCTGATTGGGCTGACGCTGGAGATACTCAGAACGGGTAAGCGGTTCCACTCCACAGTTTCCTTTTTCAGCGATACGGGTGTGGCTGAGGCGGTGGCGCGGGCGGCGGGTTACAATCAGCTTTTGCGGGACCTGCCGCTGGACGCGATTGTGGCGGCCGGCAGTTTTACCGCATTGGGCGAGGCGGTGGCGGACGTGTTTGCGCACTTGCGCAAGCTGCGCGTCACTGTGTACCCGGTGGCGCGCAGTGTGGCGCTGGTGGAGGCGCTGTCGGGCGATGTGGCGCGGAAGGTGGCTGAGCTGGTGGCGGCGCGCGGGCTGGCGCGCATGCCGTACGACGCGTACACAAACACGATGGCCGAGCTGCGGCCCGTGTTTGCCACCTGGGACAAATGCAGCAAAGAGTTCACAAACATGGCCCGCGAGATTTTGCGCAAACGCGGCGAGAAATTCATCTTTGTGCGCGTGCGCCCGCGCCACCTGCCGCTGCAGGAGCGGCTCGAGTATTTTGCCGAGTTCCGCAAACGCCACCAGGACCTGGCACAAACGCTGGCGGGGGCGCAGCAGACGGCGGGGCCGCTGGTGGCGCAGCTGGAGGAGGCGTACGCGCTGGTGGCGCCCATCGACGTGGCGGACCTCTCGCCCGAGGGGCTGCGCCACTGGAGCGCGGCGGAGGCGCAGTACAAAACAAAAGTGGCGCAGCTGGAGGCGGAGGCCATCGCCGCCCTGCGCCACACTCTCAGCCGAGCCACCACCCCGGACGAAATGTTCCGCATCTTCGCCCGCTTCCGCCCCCTGCTGGCCCGCCCCGCCGTGCGTGGCGCAGTCGCCGAGTACCAAACGCGGCTGCTGCGCCACGTGCGCCACGAGCTGCAGGTGCTGCAGCGGCAGCAGGCCGCGCCGGAGCGGATGCGGGCGCTCGGGCGGCTGCACGGCATCCCCGCCGCCGCGGGGCACGCCGCGTGGCTGCGGCAGCTGCAGCGGCGGCTGGACGAGATTGTGGCGCGGCTGGAGCTCGTGCTCGGCCCGAACTGGCCGAACTATGCCGAGGGGAAGGCGCTGCATGCCGACATTGTGGCGCTGCACGCCGAGCTGCGGCCCGACGCCGTGTTCCAGCAGTGGCTGCAGGCCGTCGGCGGGCGGGCCGTGCCGCTTTCGGCGCCGATTCTGGTAGTGCGGAAGAAGTCGGACCGGCGGTATGCCGCTGTGCCGAATTTGGACGCCGCGTTTATCCATTTAGGGCAGGAGGCGCGCCACATGTCGTGGCTCGGCTATGCCGTGCCGCATAGTGTGATTTCGGCGGCGCGGACGGCGGCGCGGCTTCTGCCGACGTATTTGGGTTTGTGTGACGCCTTTCGGATGTTTGCGCAGGTGCTGCGGGCCGCGGAGCGGCTGCCGGCCGGCCGCGGGCTACTTGAGCCGCTGGCACGTGATGTGATGTTGCTGCTTCGGGAAGTGGCGGATCTGACATGGGACAGCGTGGCGCAGGGGGTAGGCGCGAGATCGCTGGCTCGGGCCGACGGCGGGGCTGGTGGGGCAAGCGGGGTAAGCGGGGTAGGCGGGGTGGGCGAGCTCGGCGATGCCGAGCCCGTTGTAGCATTTCTCAGCTCGGTGTTCCGACTGCACGAGCTGTTCCAGCACGTGGATGTGGCGGCAGTGCGCATTGAGGCGGTGCTGGCCCAACTGGGCCGGGCCGAGCTGCCGGATGTGGAACTGCCGGCGCGGCTGGAGGCGCTGCAGGCGGAGGTGGCGCAGGTTTCCCGATTCGGCCTGTCACCCGACACGCTGGCCCGCTTCTGTGCCGAGCTGAACGCGCGCGTGGAGGCGCAGCTGGCGGCCCGCACGGCGGCGCTGGTGGCGCAGTGGACCCGCGAGCTGTGGCACCCGAGTGGCGCCACAGCCATTCTTGGCATTGAGCTGGTGCTGACGGAAACGTCGGTGGCGGCTGCGCCACCGCTGGAAGCGGCCCGCGTGCAGCTGGTGGCGGAGGCGCAGCAGCTGGTGCGGCACGCCTCAAATTTGCCGCACGTGCAAGTCTCGGCGCACCACAAAGCCCCGCCGTTTGCCGAGCTGGAGCCGCGGATGGCGCCACAAATGGCCCAGTGCCAAGCCGAGATTGCCGAACTGTGCGCCACCGCTGCCGGCTGCCTCCGCGAGTGGCGGCAGTTCCAGGCTTTGTGGGACATCAACGCCGACGCCGTCTTCCGCGATCTCGGCGGCGATCTCGGCAAGTGGCTCGGCCTGCTTGCCGAGCTGCGGAAGGCGCGTTTGCGGCTCGACACGCTCGATTTGGGCCAGTCCGTCGGGCGGCTGCGGCTCGGCTACGAGCAGATTGCGGCGCGGGTGGCGCTTAAGTACGACGCGCTGCTGGCGGCGGCGGTGGCGCAGTTTGCCGCCGTGGTGGCTGAGGTGGCGCAGCAGCTGTGCCAGCAACTGCGCCCCGCCGTCCGCGATTTGGCGGCGCGACGCGTCAGTGGTCATGACGTGTTTGCCACCGCCGAGACCGTGTCTGTGGTTTATGACACTGAACACAAACACGAACAGTGGCGTTTTGTGTCGCAACAGTTGCGCAAAGCCCACACTGTTCTGGCGCGCCACCGCTTCCGCTTCCCGCCCGATTGGGTATACCCGGAGCAGCACGAGTCCCTTTTCGGCAACTTGGTGGCGCAGCTGGCGGCCCGCAAGGCCGAAATTGAGGCGCAGCGCGCCACAATCGCCGCCCAGCTGGGGGCAGCCGCCACCGAAATGGCCGCTGCCGCCTCCGACTGCGCCACCCGCTGGGCCGACCGCAAGCCGGTAAACGCCGAATTGGAGCCCGCCGACGCGCTGGCGGTGCTGGCCGAGTTTGCCGACGAAATTGCCGCGTGGCGCAGCCGCATGCGCCTCCTCGCCGCCGCCGCCGCCCGCCTCGGCGTGCCGATCGCCGAATCGCCCGAACTGGCCGATGTTTCCGACGAAATCGCCGACCTGAACGCCGTCTGGGCCGAGCTGAGCCACATTTCGGCCCGTCTGGGGGCGCTGCGGAGCCGCCCGCTGGCGGCGCTGGCAGTTCGGGACATCCGCGCCGAGCTCGACGCCATCGGGCGGGACCTGCGGGCCGTTCCGCCGGCGGTGCGGCAGTATGCCGCATACGACAAACTTGCCGAGACGGTGCGCCACCTCGGCAAAACGCTTCCCGTTTTGGGTCTGCTGAAGTCGGAGGCTTTGCAGCCGCGCCACTGGGTGGCGCTGAGCCGGGCCCTCGGGTTGCCCGATTCGGTACTGCCGGCCCGCGTGGAGCTGGCCGCGTTGTGGCGGGCCGACCTGCTGCGCCACCGCAAGCTGGTGGCTGACACGGTGGCGCAGGCGCAGGGCGAGCTTATTCTGCAAGAGGCGCTGGCGAAAATGGCCGAGCGGTGGCGCGAGCGGCGGTTCGACACTGTGGCTGACGCCTCCGGGCCGGCGGAACAGCCGAGCGGCGGGCCGAGCGGCGTGCTGCTGGTCCGCGGGTGGGACGCGCTGTTTGCCGCGTGCCGAGACGACCTTGCCGAGCTGGAGGCGATGCGGGCCTCGGCATACTTTCCTGTTGTGGCGTCGGCAGTCCGCATTTGGAAGGAGAAGCTGGAGCGGGTGGCGCAGCTGCTGGATGTATGGGTGGACGTGCAGCGGCAGTGGGTGTACCTGAACCGGGTGCTCGGGACGGACACGGAGGTGGCGCGGCTGCAGCCGCGGCAGACGGCCCGCTTCCGCACTGTGGCGGCGGAGTGGCTGAGCCACCAGCGGCAGCTGCTGCGGGCGCCGGATGTGGTGGCGGCGGCGGAGCTGCCGGGGGCGCAGGAGGCTGCCGAGCGGGCGCAGGAGGCGCTGGCGCGGGTGCAGCGGGCGCTGGCGGAGTATCTGGAGAAGGCGCGGGCCGAGTTTCCCCGGTTTTATTTTGTGGGCAATGAGGATTTGCTGGAGGTTTTGGGTACCGGGGCGCGGGTGGCTGGGGCGGAGAAGCATTTGCGGAAGCTGTTCCCCGGAATTTCCCGCGTTTGTGTTGACGCCGAGCTGCGCCACATTGTGGCGGTGGTGTCTCCGGAAGGGGAAAAACTGCCGCTGGCGCAGCCGGTGGAAGTGGCTGCGGGGGCGGTGGCGCGGTGGCTGGAGGCGCTGGGCCGCAGTGTGGCGCAGACGGTGGAGCTGCGGGTGGCTGAGGCGTGGCAGGCGCTGCGGGGCCGCGGGGCCGGGCAGCGGGGCGCCGAGTGGCTGGAGGCGTGGATGGCGCAGTTCCCGTATCAGGCGCTGCTGGTGGCGCAGCAGCTGTTTTGGACAGAGGCGACGGAGCAGTGGCTGGCGGCAGGCGCAGCGGAGGCGGAGGCGGAGGCGCTGGTGGCGCAGTTTGCCGAGCTGCTGGACTCGCTGGCCGCCGTCGCCCGCCGCCCGAGCCACAATCCCGCCGAAACTTCCGCCGAAACCTCCGACGAGACTTCGCGTCTCCTCTCAGCCCGAAAAACGGAAATGTTAATAGCGGAAACGATACATGAAAACAACATCATCTCCGCTTTGCGCCAGGCGGCGAAAACATCCGCTACCCCGCTAAACACCGAATCCTACCACTGGATCAAACACCAGCGCGCCTATTACAATCCCGACAGCCCCGCACTAAGCCGCATTACCATCCGACAGCTCGGCTCGGCTCTGCAGTACGGCCTGGAGTACCTCGGCGTGCCCGAGCGTCTCGTGTACACCCCCCTCACTTCGGAGATCTTCCAGGCTATGATCTCCGCTTTGGCTCTCGGGATGGGCGGATGTCCCTTCGGCCCGGCCGGAACGGGAAAGACGGAAACAATAAAAATGCTGGGACAAAACCTGGGCCGGCTGGTGCTTGTGTTCAACTGCGACGACTCGTTCGACTTCCAGGCCGTCGGGCGGATCCTCATCGGCATATGCCGCCTCGGAGCCTGGGGCTGTTTTGACGAGTTCAACCGGCTGACGGGGAATGTGCTGTCGGCGGTTTCGGCACATATTGAGGCGTTGGGGCTGGGACTGCGGGGTAATGCGGGGCAGCCGATGGTGCTGATGGGCCAGCGGTTTGTGCCGGACCGGCGGTCCGGTTTGTTTATCACAATGAACCCCGGCTATGCCGGCCGGACGGCGCTTCCCGAGAACCTTAAAAAGCTGTTTCGGAGCTTTTCGGTGGCTCGGCCCGACAGTGAGACGATTGTGGAGGTTATTTTGACCGGGCTCGGCTTCTCCGGTGGCGCAGCGGTGGCGCAGCGGCTGGTGCCACTGTTTGCGCGGCTGGAGGCGCAGCTCTCAAAACAGAAACACTATGATTTTGGCTTGCGGGCGCTGAAGGCCGTTTTGGGCTACTGTGGCGCACTGCAGCGGCGGCTCGGCCCGGGGGCTGACGAGCTGCTGCTGGTGGGGCGCAGCGTGGACGACACGGTGGCGCCGAAGCTGACGGATGCGGATGTGGCGCAGTATGCCGAGCTGCGGGCGCAGTACCTGCCGCCGGACACGCTGCCGGACCCGTCGGTGGCGCTGGCGGCGGCGCTGGAGGCGCAGTGTGGCGCAGCCCACTACTCTGCTGCGCCACAGTTCTTGGCGAAGGCGCAGCAGCTGGCGCGCATCCACCAGCTGCACACGGGGCTGGTGCTGGTGGGGGCGCCGGGGGCGGGCAAGTCCGTTTTGGGCAGTGTGGCGCAGGCGGCGCTGGCGCAGGTGGCGCAGGCCGAGCCGGTGGTGCACCGGCTGGACCCGAAACTGGTCGGCAAGGAGGCGCTGTTCGGCAAACTGGACGCCACCACCCGAGAATGGACGGACGGGATTGTGGCGCGGCTGGTGCGCAAAGTAAGGGAGAATCTGCGGCGGGAGGCGCAGCAGCTCATTTGGGTAATATTCGACGGCGACATCGATCCCGATTGGGCCGAGGCGCTGAACTCGGTGTTGGACGACAACCGCACGCTGACACTGGCCAACGGCGAGCGGCTGCCGATTCCGGAAAACATGCGGTTTGTGTTTGAGGTCGACTCGCTGCGCCACGCCACCCCCGCCACAGTTTCCCGATGCGGCATGGTGTATGTCGGGAGTGGCGTTGTTACTGACGAGATGCGGCTCAGCCGCTTTTTCGCGCGGCTGGAGTGTGGCGCAGTGGCCGAGGACGGGGAAGGGGCGGAGGACGGCGTGGGAGGCGCAGCCGACGGGTTTGGTGTCGGAGGCTCCGGAGGCGCAGCAGGCGACGTGGACGCGGAGCTGGTGGCGGAGGCGGCGCGGCAGCTGCGCCTCATCGCCACACCGGCGCTACTGGCCCGGGTGGCGCAGTACTGCGCCACCAGCGGTTTCAGCCACATTATGCCCGAAGTGGGCTCGGCGGCGCAGCTCGGCACGTTTATGGCGTTTGTGCGCCGCTACATAGCAGAGTTTGCCGCCCACTATTCGGGCCACCCCTCCGCGGTGGCGCAGCAAGCCTTGCCGCAATACTGCGCCCGCGCCACCCTGGTGGCGCTGCTGTGGGCCTACGCCGGCGACTGCGCCACCCCGCTGCGCCACCAGCTGGCTCAGTGGCTCAGCTCCTTACCGGAACTAGCCGACGCCTCCGCCGACGCCGCCCTCGCCTCCGCCACCAACAAACTCGGGCCGACCCCGCCAGCCCCGCCAACTACCCCGCTCGACCTCCGTCTCCACCCCGCCGCCTGGTCCGCGTGGGCCGCCGCCGTGCCCCGCCTTCGGCTCGACCCCGCCGCCGTCACCGACCCCGCCACCGTCGTGCCGACGGTGGAGACGGCCCGCACGGAAGATTTGGTGTTCGGCATGATTGCGGCGGGGCAGCCGGTGGTTTTGTGCGGCCCGCCCGGATCGGGAAAAACAATGACGCTTGTGAACGCCGTTCGGGCCGAGCCGGGATTGGAGTTGGTGAGTTTGAATTTGTGTAAGGAGACTAGTCCGGAGCAGATTGTGGCGGCTTTGGAGCCACATACGCGGTACCACAAAGTCGGGCGCGGAATTGAGTTGCGGCCGCGGCACGCCCGGCGGCTTGTTGTGTTTTGTGACGAGGTGAATTTGCCCGCGGCCGACAAGTTCGGCACGCAGTTTGTGGCGGCGTGGCTGCGCACGTGTGTGGCGCAGCGGGGGTTTTACTCAAAACGGCACGGCGCCACAGTAAAACTGCGCCACATCACGTTTGTGGCGGCCTGCAACCCGCCGTCGGATGTGGGGCGGGTGGCGCTGCCCCAGCGCCTGCTGCGCCACACCGCCATTGTGCTGCTGGACTACCCCGCTCTGCCGTCTTTGCGGCAGATCTACGGCACGTTTGCCGACGCCGTCCTCCGCGCCGAGCCCGACCTCCGCGGATACGCCGACACGGTCACAGAAACGATGCTCGGCATTTATGCCGAGTGCCAGCGGCTGTTCCGCCCGGAGGCGCAGCCGCACTATATATACTCGCCGCGGGAGCTGACGCGGTGGGTGCGGGCGCTGGCGGCGGCGCTGGCCCGCTCGGCTCGGCTCGGCGTGGCGGGGCTGGTGCGGCTGCTTGTGCACGAGGCGCGGCGGCTGTTTGCCGACCGGCTGGTGGCGCAGCACGAGCGGGAGGCGTGCGGCCGGCTTATTTCGGCAACTGTGGCGCAGCACTTCCCCGACTGCGCCACTCCCGATGCAGAAACGCCGCTGCTGTATTCGGACTGGCTGGACGGCACGTATGCGGAGGTGGCGCCGGAGGCTTTGCAGGAGTTTGTGGCGCAGCGGCTGGCCACATATGCCGAGGAGGAGCTGGAGGTGGCGCTGGTGCTGTTTCCGGAACTGCTGGATCACGTGCTGCGGGTGGACCGGGTGCTGCGCCAGCCGCAAGGTCACGTGATTTTGCTGGGCGACTGCGCCTCCGGGCGGCGCACGGTGGCGCGGTTTGTGGCGTGGCTTAACGGCCACGCGCTGCACGAGCTGCCGTCGTATGCCGGATTCGGTGTGGCGCAGTTCGACGCCACGCTGCGCGCCACGCTGCGCCACGCCGCTTTGGGCCCGTCCCGCGTGTGCCTGCTTGTGGACGAAGCGGGGCTGGCACAAACGGCGTTTGTGGAGCGCATGAACTCGCTGCTGGCCAGCTCGGAAGTACCGGGGCTTTTTGTGGGCGAGGAGTTTGTGGCGCTGCTGGCGGCGTGCCGAGAGGCAGTGGCGGCCCGCGGCTTGCTGATTGACACAGAAGAGGAGCTTTTGCGGTGGTTCCGCGACCAGCTGGCCGAGAATCTGCACGTCGTGTTTACAATTGGGGGAGGCGCAGGCGGAGGCGGGGGCGGGGTAAGTGTGGCGCAGCCGGGGGCGCAGGTGGCGCAGCCGGGGGCTGAGCTGGCGGCGTCCCCCGCTTTGCTGAATCGCTGCGTGGTGAACTATATGGGCGGCTGGAGCGCCGAAACTTTGCGCATTGTAGCGCGGGAAATTGTTGGTGGCGCAGGTGGCGCAGCGGTGGCGCCGGCGCTGGCCGCCATCCACGAAACGACGGCTGCGCCTCCGGGCCAGTTTGTGGCCTTCCTCCGCGCCTTCGCCTCCCTGCACGACGCCGCCGCGCTGCGCCACACGGAGGCACAGCACCACCTCCACTCGGGGCTCGGCCGCATCCGCGAAACGACGGCAAAAGTGTCCCAGCTGCGCCGCAAACTCACGCAGCAGCATGCCGAATTGGGCACAAAGGCCGAGGAGGCGCAGCGCACGCTGCGCCACATGATCGCCGAGCAGAACGAGGCCGAGCGCAAACAGGA
This sequence comes from Sporopachydermia cereana, assembly GCA_030561065.1. Taxonomy (NCBI): domain Eukaryota; kingdom Fungi; phylum Ascomycota; class Sporopachydermiomycetes; order Sporopachydermiales; family Sporopachydermiaceae; genus Sporopachydermia; species Sporopachydermia cereana. The sequence goes on along the minus strand of JAKTWI010000354.1, from coordinate 15,496 downwards.
GGCGTCGCAGCAGATCCAGCGCCTCCTGGAACAGCAGGAGGCGCAGCTGGCAGACCGCAAACGGCAAGTGCTGGCGCAGCTGGCGGAGGCTGAGCCGGCAGTGCGGGAGGCGCAGCTCGGCGTGCGGAACATTAAAAAACAACACCTGACGGAACTCCGCTCGATGGCCAACCCGCCGGAAGCGGTAAAACTCACTTTGGAGGCCGTTTGCCTGCTGCTCGGCAAGCGGCCCGCCTCCTGGCGGGACATCCTCGGCATAGTGCGGGGCGACGATTTCATCCCGTCGATTGTGCATTTTGACTGTGAGGCGCAGCTGGGGGCGCAGCGGCGGGCGGAGCTGGTGGCGCGGTTTCTCGATCGGGCCGAGTTCCAGGTGGCGGCGGTGGCGCGGGCGTCCAAAGCGTGCGGGCCGCTGTGTGGCTGGGTGCGGGCGCAGCTGGCGTATGCCGAGGCGCTGGAGCGGGTCGGCCCGCTGCGGGGCGAGGTGGCGCAGCTGGAGGCGCAGGCGCGGGAGAATGCGGCGCGGCTGCAGGCGGCGGCGGAGATGATCGCCGAGCTGGAGGCGCGCATTGCCGAATACGGCGACGCGTACTCGGCGGTGATTGCCGAGTCGGAGCGGCTGAAAGCGGAAATCGGGCGGGTGGAGGCGCGGGTGGCGCGGGCCGAGGAGCTGGTGGCGTCGCTGAAAGCGGAAACGGACCGGTGGGCGGCGCAGCTGCGGGACGCGGAGGCGCGGCGCGCCACGCTGGCGGGGGACACGGCGCTGCGGGCCGCGTTTGCCGTGTATGCCGGTGGCGCGGAGGAGGCGCAGCGGGCGGAGTTGGAGGCGCAGTGGCGGCACGTGCTGGCGGCGCACGACGTGGCGGTGGCGGCGGGGGCGCTGGATGTGGCGCAGCTGGTGGCGCCGGCAGATGTGGCGCAGTGGCAGCGGGCGGGGCTGCCGGTGACGGCGCAGAATTTGCAGAATTTCTATATTGCCACTGTGGCGCCACAGTACCCGCTGATTGTGGACCCGTCGGCGGGGGGCGCAGCCACCGCAGCCACCGCAGGTGGCGTAGCTGGCGTACGTGGTGCAGGTGGCGCAGGGGGCGCATCAATTTCCTTTTCTGATAACTCCGGTGGCGCAGCAACTTCCTTTTCCGGTGGCGCAGCACCTTCAGCCTCCGGCGCCTCCGGCGCCTTCGGCTCCGGCACCGCCCTGCAGTTCCTCCTCACCCAATTCCCGCACGCCACTGTGGCGTCTCTGCAGGACCCGAGCCGAGCCAAACACATTGAAAACGCGCTCCGCTTCGGCGGCACGCTGGTGCTGACGGAAGCGGAAGCGTACGACCCGCTGCTCGGCCCGGTGCTGGCGCGGGAGTACAAACGCGTCGGGGGCCGGCGGCTGGTACGGCTCGGCGCGCGGGAGGTGGATGTGGCGGATTCGTTTCGGCTTTTTTTGGTGTCGGCGGGCCGGCCCGGCGGGTGGCCGCGGCACGTGACTGCGCGGACGACGTTTGTGGCGTTCCGCGTGTCGGCTAGTTCTGTGGCGGCGGAGGCGTCGGCGGTGGCGCTGGCGGCTTTTTACCCGGTGGAGGAGGCGCGGCAGCGGAGTGTGGCGCAGCAGCTGGGGGAGTATGTGGCGCAGCTGGTTGAGCTGGAGAAGCGGCTGCTGGCGGAGCTGAGCGGGGCGGAGGGCGATTTGCTGGAGAACGACAGTGTGGCGCAGACGCTGGCGCGGCTGAAGGCGGAGGCGCAGCGGGTGGAGGCGCAGCGCGGGGAGGCGGAGGCGGTGGCGCAGACGCTGGCGGCGGTGGCGCAGCGGTTTGCCGCATTTGGTACCGCGGCGGGGCGGTGTTATGAGGCGCTGGCGGCGCTGGTGGCGCTGAACGGCAGCTGGTACCGTTTTGGGTTAAAATGGATGCGGGCGGCGGTGGCGTCGGCGGTGGCGGCGGGGCAGGCGAGGGGGCTGACGGGCCAGGCGGATGCCGACGCGGAGGTGTTGCGCGGCCTTGTGGTTGCCGAGGTGTACCGGCGCGCGAGTGTGGCGGTGGTGGCGGAGGTGCGGCCGGTGGTGGCGGGGGCGCTGGCGGTGGCGCTGCTGCGGCCGGAGGCGCAGGAGGCGCAGGGGGCGCAGGGGGCGCAGGGGGCGCAGGGCGCGAAGGTGGCGCAGCCACCGAACACTGTGGCGCAGCTGGTGGCGCAGCTGGAGACGCAGGCCGAGCTGTCGGACGGCCAGCCTCTGTCCCTGCTGCGCCACACTCTGCAGGCGCTGCAGGCGGTGGCGAAGCCGGAGGCGCAGCCTTCCGAATCGGGAAACCCCTCACTGCTGCAAACACTGGAAGCGGCGCTGGCGCAGGCGGCCGGCATTGCGTCACAAGATCTTGCGCCACACTCGCTCGCCACCCTGGTGGCGCAGCAGCTGGATCGGGAAACGCCGCTCATTCTGTGCTCGCCGCCGGGGGCTGACGCCTCCACAAGCATTGAGGCGCTGGCGGCGGCGGCGGGAATGCGGCTGGAAATCGCCGCCCTCGGCACGGAAGAAACGCTGGCAACCGCCGAGGCGGGGTTGCGGGAGGCGGCGCGGAGCGGCACGTGGCTGCTGGTACAAAACGCGCATATGTGGCCGCAGTGGCTGGCGTCGGTGGCGCCGGTGGCGCAGCGGGCGGCGCAGTCGTTCCGCCTGTTTGTGACGACGGAGGTGGCGTTTGCGGCCATGCCGCTCCGCTTCCTGCAGCAGAGCCGCGTGTACATGTTCGGCAACCTGCGCGGGCTCGGCCCGAGCATGCGGGCCATGCTGGCATCCGAGGCCGGCGCCGTTCCGACGGCGATCGACGGAATGGGCCGAGGCGGCGGCAGCGGCCCGGCCGAGGGCCGCTTTGTGGTGTTTATGCTAGCGTGGTTCCACGCGGTTGTGGCGCAGCGGCTGAACTTTGTGCCGCTGGCGTACAAACAGGAGTACGAGTTCAGCGACTCGGATGAGGACGCGGCGGTGCGGCTGGTGGCGCAGCTGCTGCGCCACAGTGCCGGGGGGCGCAGCCACGTGGCGCCGGAGGCTTTGCCGTGGCTGTACATTGCGGGGCTGGTGGGGTCGACGCTGTATGCGGGGAAGGTGGCGGATGCCGAGGATGCCGAGTACATTCGGAGTTTGGCCCGGCGGCTGTTTTGTGCCGAGGCGTTTGGCGAGCGGTTTAATATGGTGGCGAATGCGTATACGGAGGCAGCCGGGCAGGTGCTTGCGCCCCCGGAGCGGAAGCTGAGCCGGGAGAATTTTGTGGCGTGGGCGGCGCAGCTGCCTGATCCGGAGCCGATCACGTGGCTCGGCTTGCCTGGCGAGGCGGAGGCGCAGCTGCGGCGGCTGAAAGAGCAGCGTGCTGTGGCGCAGCTGGAGACGGTGCTGGCGGTTATGCTGCAGCCGAAAGCGGCACGGGTGTGAGGCGCAGGGTGACTGAGCGTTGGGACTGTGGCGTATTGTGGCGGTGTGGCGTTGTGGCGTCTTGTGGCGGCAGGTGGCGCTTGGTGGTTCAGCGGTTGCCTGTTTAGGATTACTGTGGCTGTGGCTCAGCTGTACCTGGAAAAATATGCCTGCGGGCTTCTACTCTATACGTTTCTATGGATTAGGAGTGATGTTCGATAATAGACGGTACTATGATATTTGTGGATAATTGTCCTGTAGTAAGGCTTTCTTGGCACTGCGAAAAAGCCGAGGCAGTCCGGCGGATGTTCCGTGTCGGCGAGCCTCGTCCGGCTGTGCCGAAACAAGTCACGTGGTTGTTATTTTGATTACCTTATCAAAATACCCCTGGGCCTCACTCTGACTCTCAGACCCCCTGGCAGACCCTCCCAGACCCAGGTGTGTGGGGGGTGACGGGCCACAAATCAAGTGATCTTTGTACCGCCGGGCAAAGCATCGCGAGGGTCTCATGTCATGATCGAGATGGGCACAAACAATCGGGTACGCAAATGCAAAGAAAAAAATCATGACTGTCAACGCAGGTTGTTACAATTCACAAAAACACAGAAACCACAAACCAACCACACTCCACAGACACGGTGGCACTTCTACCGCAAACTGCCGCAGGCCTCAAACCCCACGAGCCGTCTCACCAAACAAAACAACACTCGGGTTCAGCTCGGCATCTCGGCTCCAAACTTCGGTGGTTCGGAATATCCGCTCGTCTCGGCTGCTTCTTGTCTGTTTTTGCCGGTCGAAGATTTGTCCTTTCTATGGCATTTTGTGATATCTTGGCTTTTTCCTCACTTTGCCGACCCTAAAGGAACGGAATTATTGAAGGGTTTCTAGTAAGAACGGCTTATCACTGCATACAACAAACAACAAAACAGATTTCTATAAATCAACAAATCAACAAATCAACAAATTAAAGAGGCCGCAAACAGCATTCTTTTGACCCTCTTGGCACCTCTGCAGTTCCAATTTTGCCCCTGGCTCTGCTGATTTCGCTGTTGGTGTGTTATCAAATTACCTGACTGACTTTTTCCGGCTTTGAATCAGTTCTAACTCGGCTTCAACTCAGCATTTGATTGGCTTCTGCTAGGAGTTGATTGGGTTGCTCTTTGCACTATTTCAGCTTTGTTCGGCATTTACTCGGCATTTGTTCGGCACAAACTTGGCTTCTGAAACTACCCTCAGCCAGCTCAATCCTCACAACACTCCCTGGCTTGTTTTATCTTTGTTTTCCCATTTTGTGGCTCCTCTATTGAGAATATATCTGCATCTCTCAATTTGTGTGGACGTTTTTGAGCCCCGAGGTCCATCAGATCTATGAAAGAGTCTCCGTTTCGGCTTTCACCTCCTATTGCATCTTTCATTCGGTCATTCCTACTCCGCAAATCTCACCTCAAAACCCTTACAAATCATGCAACGAACAATTCCGGAAAGTTCTTTGTGACCTGAAATTCCCTGAAGATACTTTTCGCATTCAGTCAAGTTGCCGAATTGGACTGACCGAGCTAATCCCGCCTTCCGCCCTGAATGAGGCATTGCTGCAAAAATTTATTGGCACAACCGACAAACTCCCGGTAATATGAAACGGGTGCGGCTGCTGCGGCACGTGCTGGCTTGCAGTGTTCCCGGCGGCCCGCTGCATTTGCGGCCGGCCCGCCCGGCCCCGCCTACCCCGCATCGGAGCCCCGCCAAACCCCGCCACAACTCCACAATCACATGGTCGCCGGATCTCGCTTTTGCCTCCGAGTCCAACCCCTCCGACCCCTCCGACCCCTCCGACCCCTCCAACCCCTCCATCTCCTCCAATCCCTCCATCCCCTCCGACCCATCCGTTGCCCCGCACACTACCCCGCACACTACCCCGCTCCTCGGCACCACCACCACAAACGCCGACTCCCTGGAATCCCTACTACAAACAACAGTAGCCCACGCAAAGACCCTCCTGGCATCACAAAAACAGTTCCGCATGGCCCAGCCCCATTTGGTGGCCCTCATGAAGGCGTGCTACTACCAGTGCAAACCCAAACTCGGTTTGGATCTGTACAAAAAGTTCGGCCCGCACTATCCCAATACGGCAATGTCGGCACCACTAACGGACATTGTGCTCCGGTGCGCGTTCCGCGCCCGCCGCTACGACGTGTTTGAGGCAGTCTACGCCATCGGCTCGGACCTCAAACCGGACATCCACTGCATGGCGCTCAACTGCTACCTGGGGCAGCAGCACGTGACGCTGGTCAAGCAGCTGTTTGTGCAGCTGCTGCACTCCGGTACGGCTCTTCCGCCGGCCGCTTTGCGGGACTACCTCCGCGGCCTGCGGGTCGTGTCCGGCGACATTGCCGAGCTTGTCGACGGCTTCCGGCTGTGGAAAAGCCGCGGGTTGCCTGTTTCGGACGAGGCGTATGCCGAGATGCTGCAGGGGTACCTGCAGCTCGGCACAGCCGCCGAAGCCGACCAGTTCACAAACCTGCTGCACTCCCTCCGCATATACAACTCGTACCCGGTGCAGCTGGCGCTTGTGGACTTTGCGGCCCGCACGGGGGATTTCACCCGCGCCTTCCGGCATATCCGCATTTGGCAAGCCGAGGTGCGGGGTAGCGGAGTTCGGACATCCGAAGTGCGGGGTAGCGGAGTTCGGACATCCGAAGTGCGGGGTAGCGGATACCCCACCCCCGCCTCCAACCCCGCCTCCAACCCCTCCAACCCCGCCGCCCTCGACCTGCGGGACCGCATGCGGCTGAAACGCATGTACCTGCACGTCATGCAGGCCGCAGTACACAACAACGCGCCGGCAGAACTTGAAACGGCCCTCAACGCGCTGCTCCGCGACGGCCTGCAAGCCGACGACGACATCCTCCTCCGCAACTGCTATTTCTACACGCGCAACAAAAACTTTACCGGCGCGCTTGCATTCTGCATGCAGCTGCGCCGAGCCGGGCGGCCGTTCCGCCCGGCGTTTCTGTCGGCATTGCGGCAGGCGTTCTGCCAGCAGTTCCCCGCCGGCGCGCGCCCGCTTGCCGACGCGCTGGTGCGGGCCGGCGTTTACGCCGCTGAGCCCCCGGACCTGCTGGTGGCGCAGCCGCCGTTCGGGACGGAGCGGGTGGCGCTGGTGGCGCGGGCGCCGGAAGCGGGGCTGGAGGCGCCGGTGGCGAAGCTGGTGCGGGCGGCCCCCGCTGGCGGCCCCGCTGGTTTGACGGATTTCGGCGTTTCGGCGCCGCCGTCGGATCTGCGGACGCGGCCGGCGGAAGCCGCGTTCCGGCACCGAGCCGAGCAGCTGTTCCGCAAACACGCCTACGAGCAGGTGTTGGACAGGTACAATTCGCTTTTGCGGCTGGGGCTGCGGCCGGCTCTGCCGCTGCAGCTGTACCTTCTGCAGTCGTTTCTGCGGTACAAACAGCCACACTTAGCCTCCGCCGTGCTGGACCGGCTGCACGCGTTCGGCTTCGGCGACTCGCCCAAAGCGGCAATTCTGCTCCTGAAGTACCGAATGCGGGAATACGTGCCGGACGACATCCGCGACATTGTGGCGCGGAAGTCGGCACCAGACTCAGTGCGGTACCGGCAGCCGGACAAACACGGGCTCAATTTGCATGTAAACACCGTAGAGGAAGTGTGGCGCGGGGCGGCGTTCCGGCGGGCGCAGCAGTGCCTTCGGGATTTTTTAGCCGAGCGGTTTTCCGCTCTGAATGCCGAAGGGTTTTGTACTTTGGCGTACGAGGCGGCGCGGGTCGGCGACTGGGAGCTGGCGCGGCGGCTGCTGCAGCAGACGCTGGTTGTGCAGGCGGGGCAGATTGCGGGGCTGGCGGCCTACCGGCGGGATTTGCACGTGCCGACGCTGGCGGTTTTGCGGCTTGTGTTTGCCGATGTGGGTGCCGGCGGCGGCGGGGCGGCCGACCAGCTTCCGTGGGCTCCGCTGCGGGCCGACATGTGCATTCGGATGAAAGCGGAGCATTTCCGGCTTTTGTTCCGGCTGCTGGCGTACCAGGCGGAGTTTCCTTTTGTGGTGGCGCTGCTGGAGGAAGTTGCCGGCAGTGAGCCGCTGGCGATGGATTTGGGGTACGTGTTTGTGCGCGATATGAAGGACGCGCTGCGGTATTACCGGAAGCGGAGCGACGGCGGGGAAGAGATGGAATTGTGGCTGCAGCGGCTGCAGGAGATGTACGAGCGGCTGCGGGAGATGCATGGGAAGTGTGGCGCAGTTGTGGCGGCGGAGGCGCAGCGGCTGGCGGAGTTTGTTGTGCAGTGGCAAGCGGAGACGGCAGAGACGGGGGAGGAACGAGGAAAAGAAGAGGAAATTGAGAGGGAGAAGGAGGAAGGGAAGTTGGAGGGGGAAGAAGAGAAATGAAGGAAGTTATGGGGGAAAGGAATTGAAAGAAGGGAGAGGGGAGATAGAAAAGGAGGGATGGAGGAAAGGAAATGGGAAGGGAATGGAGGGTAAAGTGGAAGACATGATGGAATGCGCGGCATGGCATTTTGGTGGATGGGAAGGAACCAACCAGCTGTCTCATCATTCCTGTTCTGGTATAATATATGCCTACTTTTTTCCTCCTTCGTCTGTGAACATCTACAAACTGCGCATACCTCTACACAGCCACGCAGACCGCGTGAGGACTACATACATATGCATACGCCCTTGAGGGCCTTTTATGTACATAGTAATGCATTATTTCAGTCAAAATGGGTGGTCTTACTGGAAAATTGAAAGCTTTCAGTAGCAGAAGAGGACTTGTTGATTGAGATGAGAATTCATGTCACGCTTGTTGTGACAAAGTGCGTGACACACAAGTTGGGCTGTGACATTGTCAGAGCCGCGATAAGGGAAATGCTCAGCTGCAGTTGGTACACACCGAGTCAGTCTTACTGGTGCTTCAATATTGACACTGACTGTAAGCCCATTGAGTGTGTAAACTCTTGCTTTTACATCTAATCTTACTCTTTAGTTGTTACTCACTGGGCACTTGCATATCTGCATATCCCTGATAATCCTCACTGTAAGACACACCTCGCGGTCTCCTTCTGTGTCTGTAGTGAGATCCGATGTCGGCAATGCCGGTTATGCACTGTTATGCACTGTTATGCATGCTGGAGCACCTGTTGAGAATTTTTTAGGAGGAGCTCGTGAGTGAAGTATTTCCTTTGATGCCAGTGCAGGCTTCTGGTTAGAAATTGAGCGTTAAATACTATAGGCAGAGTTGAATGAAAACACAGCTGCAACTGAATCCACCTCATAAGCAGTATGCCTTGCCAGATGCCTGATAGTGCATTAGCTGCAAACTGTGCATGAGGATGCATGCAGGTCCTTTTTGCCTGTAATCTCTCTGTCAAAACCGCCGGTCGACTCCATGGGTTTTATCTAGTTCTTTGAATACGTATAGGCTCAATATCACCTTTTTGCAATAAAGAATCATGATCAAATCCACCTGAAAAGCAAGACTTGAGGCAAAACCCATCCTCTCCACTGCGTTGCCCTGAGCCACACTTCAGCTCTCACTCCGACTGCACCTCTATGCACATGAAACCAAAGGACGTCAAAATGGATTCACCATGATGGTTGTTTTTTCTACTACTCCTCCTATACCCAATACTCCAAAGCTGTATCAACCCATATACTTTTTGATCGTTCATTTTTATACCAGTAAAACCCCCCACATTATCAGCGACACTCTTCATCTAAATAGATCTAGTCATTCACTGACTGCCCTATAAGCTTTCCTGTGCATATCTTATGCATTAGCATGCAAAAACTCTACCAACATTGCTAAGATCGGTGAACTAGCATGATGGGTGTATATTCATTGAGTGTTCTGTAAGCAGCACATTGTAGCTAATAATTTCTGCTATAAAATGGTCAATCACTCATAATCAAGACAGAAAATGTCACGACTCAGTAGCAAATCGCTTCCTATATGTAAAAGTGGACGTTCGCTGAAAATGCAACAAACTCTCTTCTGCAGCATTACTGCATAAGCATGCATAAAGCCTAACGCCAAAAACATTTGCCCCATATCGGCATTTTATATGTCAATTTTCTATTTCCCGAGCCGCCAAAAGATATAACAGTTTCGTAATTTCTCACAAACAGCCCTTCAATTACTACAATTTCCTCCCTTCACAATACCTGTCTGCCCCAATTCCACCAAAAGAAACCTCAAGAAGCTCCAACTGCCTGCCCCTCATGGATCGGAAGCCGAGTCTGGCGGAACTGCAGGCGGAAGCGGGCCAAGCGGCCCGAGAACCCGACACGGCAGGCCCGTCGGCCGGCCCATCGGCAGCCCCGCCGGCCGAAGCTGCCCCGCCTTTCCCCGCCGTCAAAACGGAACCGGAAGACTCTCCCAACACGCTGAAAGAAGCCCCGCCGGCTTCCGTTCCCGGGTTCACCCGCGCCTCGCCGTTCCGGAAACGGGCCAGAGCGGAAAACTCGACGGAAGAATCGGAGACCATCAAAAGGGCATTGGACTCAATGGTTAGTGTGGAATTTGTGTGCTGAGGGGTTTGGCTGAGAAGTGGCTTTTCAAAAGGAGAAAAAACGTATCTTTTCAGAAAGAGAAAGAATCCTATGAAGAGGCTTCAAAAGAGGCTTCAAAAGAGGCTTCAAAAGAGGCTTCTTAATGCCTTCTAAGAGGCTTTCAAAGAGGCACTCAGATAATTCTTTAAGAAGCTTTTTGAAACGGCTTCTGAAGAGCCTTCTAAGGAGCCTTCTAGGGAGGCTTCTAAAGATGTTTTTTAGTAGCCTTCCAAAGAGCCTTCTGGAACGCCTTCTGAAGTGCCTTTTGAGAAGCCTTCTAGAGAGCCTTTTGAAGAGCTCTTCGAACAAACATACCAAGTACATTTGAATGAACATCTCACTAACATTCCATTTTCTCTCTTCTTGCCAGCCGTCTGAGAATATGAAGGATCTTTGCCGGACGTTTGTCTCTTTGCTGGAGTGCGACGTGTGTGAGGATGTCATGTTTGTTCCTATGATTCTCGGCTGCGGCCACTGTTTCTGCTATAACGTATGTTCTGCTGAGGTGATGATAATAGGAAAGAAGAAGTTTTAGGAAGAAGTCATGGAAAGAAGTAATGGAAAGAAGTCATGGAAAGAAGTCATGGAAAGAAGTAATGGAAAGAAGTAATGGAAAGAAGCTATGGAAAAAGAAGTCACAGAGGGAAGAAGTTATGCTAAGGATCAAGAACTATTAAGAGGCTTCTTCAATCCTACTACTATAAGGAGGAAAAATCGTGAACATTCTGTTGCTAACATAAACCCGCTTATCCCCTTTTTGTTTCTTTTCTTCTTCTTATCTTCCTTTCTCAGTGTTTGGAAAGTTGGCTTTCAAATCAGAAAACATGTCCCACGTGTCGGGCGTCAGTGAAATCAACCCCAGTGGAAGACCAGCGGGTAAGTCTTTTGAGCTGTCGTGTGAAGCAGATATGGAGGTGATAAGTTGATGAAAAGGAAAAAGGAAAAAGGAAAAAGGAAAAAGGAAAAAGGAAAAAGGAAAAAGGGAAAAGGCTGATTGTCAGTGAAGGGCTGAGGGGAAAAACAGGCAAAGATGGCAAGACACTTTTATGAGCTGTCCAAAAACCCGTTTGCCTTCTTCGAGGGTCTTTCTTATGAGTAGAGAGAATATGTGGAATTCGAGCCAATTCAGCACAGTCCGAATATCTCTCGAACACCTCCTTTTCACCTCCTTTTCATCTCTTTTTCACCTCCTTTTCACCTCCTTTTCCACCCTTTTCACTCCTTTTCCACCTCTTTTCAGCCTTTTCCCCCTTTTCTGTTTCCCTTCTTTTCCCGCTTTTCTGCAGTCCTTCTAACACCTGCAGCTCCGGCGAATGGCGCTGCAATTCCGCGAACTGCTCACCCGCGGCGGCCCGCCTGTTCCGTTCATTGAGGAAATCTACACCCACGCCACAGAACTGTACCGCAAACACAAACCTTCCGGTCTCTTCCCGTCCATATTCGACAACTACAACCGCGCCTATGTGGACCCGGAAGACAACGTGACCCGCTGCGGGGCCTGCCACTGGGAAGTGCGGGGCAGCTTCTGTGGCCACTGCGGGGCCGAGCTGGTGGACGCCACAGACGAGTTTGCCGCCCTGCGCCGGCGGCTGGAAGCCGAAGAGGACGAAGAGGAAATGCGGGACTACGCGTATCACTCCAACTCGGAAGGAGAGCCGATGTTCGAGTCGGAAGAAGACGACATGTTTATCGACAACCGGAACGAAAGCGAGCTGTCGGAAGACGACGACGGGTGGCAGCTGGAATTTGCCGACGAGTTGGAGGGGGAGGGGGAGGAGGGGTTTTCGGCAGACGGCAGTTCCCCCGGCAACCGGATGCCCAATTTGGAAACTTCGGTCACGTGGTGGGATAAGGAGGCCGATCAGAGTGACGATGAGGATTTGGGAGGTTCGGAAGGCTCGGATGCTTCGGGGGACGAGGAGGTCACGTGGGCGGGACAGCGGAGCGGGCCGGCGAGCCGCCGAAGGGGGCAGCCGAGGATTCTGTCGGATGAGGAGGAAAAGCCGGAAGGAAGTGACGACGGAGAAGTGGAATTCGGAGCGGCAAGTGACGGAGAAGCGGAATTTGGCGGAGAAGGCGGAAGCGACGGATCGGAGGATTTGTATTCGGTTAATATTGTGAAAGCCGAGGATGAAAGTTGAGTTGGTGATTGGAGTGGGATGAGAGAGTTGAGTGGAGAGGGGCTATCGGGAGAGATGAGTTCAGGGAGGACGGAAGAATAAGGGGGAATTGCGGAGGTTAAGCGGAGCTTAAGCGGAGATGGAGCCCAGATATTGCCGTCATAATGCCGAAATAATGCTGAAATGCCGAAATCATGATTTGCCGATTTATGCCGACGTTATGCCGGTTTTATGCCGAGGAAGCCGAGGCGAATGAGGAGAAAATGGCAATGCGGAATATGAACATGTATACTGAATGCAGGAACGGAAAATCGGGGATAGGATGAAAATGGCCGACAATGGAATGTATAAATAGACGCCGAGTTTATGACCAATGAGTTATTAAGAGATATGTGGTAGTGGGTGGGGATCTCGAGGGAGATGCGGAGGGGAGGGGTAAGAAGCAACAGACGAAACCGAATGAGGAAGGTCTAAGGCGGGGTAGGAGGGGTATGAGGGGTAAGGAGGAGTTGATAACTGCACTTGAGAGTTTCTGATTTCTGCTCCCAGTTCATGGTATTCAATTCCATCCGCAAGATCTCTCAATAACACATTAACCTATTGGTCTATTCAAGCAGCAACCCATGAAAGAATTTCGCTCCCTCGCTTCATCACCACACTTCCCCTCCCTACCCCTCCTTACCCCGCCCTGCACCTTCCTTATCCGTTCCCTCAGACTAATATTTCCCACCCCTCCTGCCCCGCCTCTTACTATCTCTACCCCACAGTCTTTGTCCCGACTCCGCACTCTAAATCATCCACCCCTCCTTCTCCGCTTCTCCTCTACTATCCCCACTCTTCTCAGATAATCAGAATCTCACATTCGCCTATCGGCATCTATTTAATTGAAAACTCATCAAAAAATCCGCTCTCCTCTTCACATTCCCCACTTCTCCTTCCTCAAACAAAAAACCCTCCTCCCCCTGCTTACCCTTCCTTACCCCGCCTTACCCCTCCTATCCACTTAATACCAGCTATGTGTAATCTCTCATTCATTAGTAGGCCCTAATCCATCATCTATATACGTGCGGGAGCCTTTCGGCGTCCCGTTCAAGTGCTTTCCGCATCTCAACGTCTTCCCAGTCTTTCGGCATCTCCGACGCCTTCGGCGTTTAGAGTTTCGGTGCATTTTCCCATTGTAGACGTCTCAAATCTAAACTCTTTTTCTGCCTTTTCTGCCTTCTCGGCTTTCTCGGCCTCCGACCTCTTCAGCATTCCACCCCTTCCTTTCAACATTCCGCTGAAGTTTCCGCTTTCGGCACAGCCTCCGCCGTCTCCGCTGCTTCCGCCGCTTCCGCCTCCACACCCTCAACCGCCTCAGACTCCTCACTCCGAACGCCGCTTCCGTTCCCGGCCGCCAGCTGTTCCGTCAGATTCAGCGAAGACGACGATTTCGAAATCGGCACGTGTTTCCGCCGCTGCCGCTGGCTCCGCAGCAGATTCTTCCGCTGCTCCCGCTGCTCGTGCAGCGCCTCGGCACTCAGCCCGGCCCCGGCACTGCCGTCCTCGCCCCGCAGATCGTTCAGCAAACTCCGAACCCGCGCGCCCATATCCTCCTCGTCGTCTTCTCCGTTCGGCGGGCTGTCGGCCCGCTCGGCACCCGAACGCCGAGCCGCCGTCGGCGATTTTTCCAAATACGGCAACGGGCCGGATTCGGAAGCCGTCGGCCCGAAATCCGAGCCCGTCCCGACAGCATCCTCGGAATCGTCGGCATCCATAATACCCTTTTTGCTCTCCAGCAAATGCTTCCGAGCCCTGGCGCGCCGGCGGGCCGAGGACGGGTCGCCCTTAGCCGGCCCGGACGCCTTCAGCTTCTCCAGCAGCGTGTCCATAACCGCGCGGTCCGATTCGCGGGCGGCAGCTTCGGCAGCGGCATCTGCCCCACTTACCCCGCCTACCCCGCCTACCCCGCTCCCGCTCGGCGGCTCCAGCAGCTTCTTCCGCAGTTCATACGCCCGCTGCTCGGCCTCCCGCTGCGCGTTCTCCTTCGCCACCTTCTTAAACTCGGCAATAAACACGGCAAACTTCTGGAAAAACTGCGCTCGGCTCGCGGCATCGGAATCGTCTTCCCCAAAGTACCGCATTACCCCGCAGAACTCCGCCATAGTAACCTTAAGCTGGTCGCCGAGCAGCTCGCTCTTCCGCCGCACCGCCGGCATAGCCGGCAAAACCTTCGCAATCACCCGGTCCTCGGGATGGAAGCGGCTGGCATCGCTCAAATTGCCCAAATCCAGCGACTGCTGCACGTTCCGCACACTCTGCATAAACTCGCGGCAGTCGGCAGCAACCTGCTCCACCGAGATTTTGGCCACAGCGGGGATGGAGCGGAGCTCGTCCAGAAACCGCAGTTCGGCGGGGTAGGCGTTCCGAAGCACTTTTTCCACATAGTGGAGGAACGTCATTGAGTTCTTTTCGTCCTTAGTGAACAGCAGCCGCTGCAGTGTGCCGAGTTTGAACCCAGCGGCTTGTTTAGCCGAGTCGTTCATATAATTCCCGACGGCCAGTATAATGTCGAACAGCTTCCGAAGGGAGGCGGAACGGCGGAGGTCGGCGGTGGCGGCGTCGATGGCGGCCAGTTTGCCGACGAGGTCGGCGTAGTCCCGCTGGTAGGTTTGCACCAGCAGGAGGGCGCGCATGCGGGATTTCCAGTAGTGTTGTAAATTGTAGCACAGTTCGAGGAATATGCGGTCGGGCCGGTCCAGTTCGGCGGGGTCCTTATCCGGTTTTTGTGGTGCCGAGGATGCCGAAGATGCCGAGGTGAAGTCTGTGGCGTACGGCTGGAAATGCCGCACCATCGTGTTTGTGATTTCACAAAGTTCCGGTTTGCCGAGGAACTCTAATAAAGTAGTGTTTTCCACTACCGAGCGGTCGCAGCGGAGAATGCGGGAGATTAAGGTTTCGACAGGCAGGGCGGCAAACGCATGCAGGTTTATGCTGAACTGCTGCGACATGTCGCGGGACAGGTACGACACTTTTGTGTCGGCTTTTTTGTTGCGGGCCGCCAGTTTGCGGGACTCGCGGGCGGCAAAGATGGCCTCCACCTCGGCAAAAATACCCTTTTCGTCCAGTTCGGCGGCAAGCGCTTCGGCCGAGCGTTCCGACCAGAAGGTGTTGTCGACCGTTTCCAGCTTTTCCCAGTGCATTTGTTTCAGTTTGCGTTTTGGCCGCGGGCGGAGGTCCCGCGGCGGGGATGGCGGGGTAAGTGGGCGGGGTAAGGCGGGGGAGTTGCCCTTTTGGGGTAGCGGTGGGGGCGGGGGCGGGGGTGGGGGAGGGGTAGGCGAGCCGCGGGTGGAGGAAGAGGGGAGTGGAGGTGGGGGAGGAGGCGGCGGGGGTGGCGCAGCAGATGTGGCTGTGCCAGGCCCAGAAAGAAAATTCGGGAGTGGGGGAGGC
>JAKTWI010000353.1:5714-17492 GCA_030561065.1 Sporopachydermia cereana | reverse complement strand
ACGAAGATCCATTCAGACGGTCCTTGTGCATATACTCGAAGTCTACATGAGAAACTTGGCACCCATTGTGCCTGTGATCACTCACGAGGTCTGGAAACACGCTCCTGCGTTCATTACTGAGAACGCTGGAAATGTTTACGAGCTCGGTTGGAAAAGCCTGCCCACTGAGTTCGTGAACCGCGATCTAGCCAAGGAATTCGAAACAATTTGGCAGTTCAAATCGGCAGTTCAGTTACTGATGGACAAAGCCAGGAAAAACGACAGGTAAGTACCACTCGTCTTTACTCGGAGATTGTGCTGTTTGAACTTAAGAGGAAAGATGTCATGTCATCATGAAAGCAGTCCAACGTGTACTTTGTTGAATACTAACATATCACCTTCAGGCGAGTGGGCAACTCACTCGAATGTGATGTTTTGATTCAAATAGATGAGGGCAGCAAAACTGGACGGATTTTGAAAGCTCACGGTATGTAATTGGAGTCAAATAGCTGTTGAAGATGAACAGGAGCTGTGATGCGGGAAACTAATCATGCTAACATAATGCTTAACATAGAGCCCAATCTAGCAGACTTTTTCATCTGCTCTCAAGTTGAGGTGAATTTCGCAGATCGGAGACCTGATGCCCCCTGGAGATATGAGAGCACTCTGACTGACTCTGCGGTGACAGCAGAGTTGGCTGTTGTTCCGGCTGCTGGTGCAAAGTGTCCCAGATGTTGGAAATATACTGCCAAAGAAGAATCATCACTCTGCAACCGCTGTGAATCTGTTGTTCAACAGTCAGCATGAAATAAGAGTGTGGCTCCCATGTACATAAAAACAAATAGAAACATTACAATTGGTGTATCGAAGGCACCAACTCATAGTTTCGCTCTCCGGTTGATGCTGGAGCCAGCATCAACCTTCCATATATACATCTTGATAGAAACTATTTTGTGTCTCAGCTGCCAATCAAAATTTCGGGTCCTTTTCATCACCCAGAGGGATTTTTGGCACATCTTTCCTCTTCACTTTCGGGGCAAGTTCTGGGATTCCTCCACTAGCTGACTTGCCTCTCACCAGATCGGCAATTGACCTCAGCCCTCTGAACGAAGGGGCAACAAACACTCTGGCAAACCAAGGCATCAGAGAGACCGAAATTAGCAGCCTCAAAGGGAAAGCGGCCTGCAGAGAATAGAACGTTAGTAAGAATGGCGGATGTCGAGGAGGTATTCAGAATAGGGCAACATACTTTTACAATTGCATATGAGGCAGCACCAGTTAGTACCAACTTGCTCTTATCCTCAAACCCAGTATTTATACCCAGTTGGCCAAGCTGATTAGAAGTTCCACTGTGTTAGCATGATAACTCTCGACATTTAACGAATCAAACCCAGCCATTAACTGTTCATTTCACTTACCATTCCATCGATAAACGTTGAGCCTTTCTCTATCAATATGGCTGGGATGTCTACAGGCATTCCACCCACTTTGTAGAACAGCCACCACAGGCCAAAGAAGGGTATAATCGCAGTCGTTTCATGCAGAACCAGAAATGCTGTCGTGTGTTCCACAGGTGCATTCGTGAACCGTAGAATGTATTTCTTCATGTAACTGGGAAACATGCGGGTGATCTTCGCCTTCCTGCTAGCAGCCAGCGCCGCCTCCCTACTCGACAGGCCTTTCTTTTCCTCTGTGCTGTAGAGTCTTATCGTAGAGATGCCAGGCAAAATCCGAGGCGTGGCTGGAATTGACGAGCTCACCAGGCCCGGCGATGACCATCTGAGCATGGTTGTTCGAGTTGATGCCCCGAAGACATTGGTGACAGAAGATCGGCTTATCATCATTTTGAGTCGGTCACTCGTACGGTTATCACAAAAGCGGACCGTTTAGGAAAGCCGTCTCCTCCAAACTCAGCATTGTCCCGCTTTATTTACTCTTCAGCAATCAGTTTATGGAGCTCATCAAATATCCTCGATACTCGCCTGAAGGTGATCTAATCCCACCCACTGGATTCACTACCAGAAACAGTTAGATTTGAGATGACATAATCTTCTGCAGACAAGGTTTCTGGATCCTGTAATCAGTAAATACATGACCTTCTGCCCTGCCTAACATGATTGATCTGGAGAGTAATAAGGAGCTTTCATGGGGTAAGAGAAATTGTAAACCGTTAACAGTTTGAGGCGAAGGTCTTATGATAATTCTCTTTGATAGATAGACTGGTAAAGGTGGGAAGATTGCGCTGAAGATTGCTCCAAGCGGGAACTGAAAAGGGAGAGAAAAAACGAATCATTACTTGGAAGACTTGGGCAAAATGATGGCAGGAAGTGCTACATTCAGCATTGAGCCATATCGAACCCGAAAAGACAGGAGCCGGAGGTCGGTCATTGACAAATATGATATTATGGGATACATCGCTGCTGGAACATATGGAAGGTATGATTGAGACTTTGTTGGCATGAATTCATTTCATTCTTGATGTCAAGGTACTAACATGCAACTCCAAGAGTCTACAAAGCCCGAAGTAGGGATAAGTAAGTGCTACTGATGTACCGAGATGACAAGCAACTCCGAAACTAATGGTGATATGTTAGGGGCTCGAAAGCCTTATATGCCATCAAAAAGTTCAAGGGGGATAAAGAAGGGGAAGTAATGCATTATACGGGAATCTCACAGTCTGCTTGTCGAGAAATGGCTGTAAGTGTTGTTTGATGGGAAATGTGGGTAAGCTGAGGATAGCGGCCAAGTACTAATTCAGCATAGCTATGCCGAGAAATTGATCACAGAAACATAACAAAACTGGTGGAAAATCTCCTGGAGAACAAATGCATCTATATGGTCTTTGAGTTTGCGGAGCATGATTTACTGGTATGATAGATCGAGCAGAAGTCTGAGCAATGAGAAACAGATGTGTATGACCATGCTAACAAAGGGCAACAGCAAATCATACATTACCACTCACACCCTGATAGGAAGCAAATCCCAGAGTCAACTTTCAAATCCATAATATGGCAGATTCTGAACGGCGTGTCATATCTGCATCAACACTGGATTTTCCACCGAGACTTGAAGCCGGCCAATATAATGGTAACCCATGACGGAGTAGTGAAGATTGGTGATTTGGGTCT
This sequence comes from Sporopachydermia cereana, assembly GCA_030561065.1. Classification (NCBI taxonomy): domain Eukaryota; kingdom Fungi; phylum Ascomycota; class Sporopachydermiomycetes; order Sporopachydermiales; family Sporopachydermiaceae; genus Sporopachydermia; species Sporopachydermia cereana. The sequence continues at coordinate 14,385 of JAKTWI010000353.1, read as the reverse complement.
TGCAAGACTATTCAGCTCTCCTTTGCAGTCACTTTATGCTGGTGATAAAGTGGTGGTGACAATCTGGTACCGTGCACCCGAACTGCTCTTGGGCGGACATCATTACACACCTGCTATTGATTTGTGGGCCGTGGGGTGCATATTGGCCGAACTTCTATCTCTGAGACCCATTTTCAAGGGGGAGGAAGCGAAACTTGACAACAAAAAGAATGACCCTTTCCAAAGAAGTCAAATGCAGAAGATTGTTGAGATTTTAGGGATGCCAAACAAGGCATCGTGGCCATCGTTACCCAGATACCCGGAATATCATAATCTGCAAACCCTTAAGTCTTATCCTCATAGCCTGGAATCCTGGTTTAAAGCAGTCGGAAGTCATCAACAAAGCAAGTACAACCTACTGTCAGACCTTTTGACATATGACCCCACAAAACGTATAACTGCAGCAGACGCCCTCATACACCCATACTTTCAGGAGCCTCCGGGGGTCAATGACAAGTATGCTCTAGAACTCTCAACATAAGAGGAGAATCAGTTGCCATCAGTCTACTAACCAATCTTTGACAGTGTTTTCGAGGGCCAGAACTACGAATACCCTGCTCGGAGAATCTCCAATGAGGACAACAACATCACTTCGACCGTCTCGACGAAGCGATCCAATAACGTCGATGACTCTTATCATCTACGTAAAAAGGCTAAATGACTCACCGAGTATTTATGTTCAACACACTCATCAATCCTCACGAATATAACGAGTATTCAGTGTAGATCTCGAAGGCTCGACCTGTATGAATGCTAATCACATGCAAATTGGGCCAGCGAGCATCCCAAATGTCACGTGATAGAACATCGCGTCTCGCTCCGACTCGATGACAGCGATGATACCGACAGATTTTTGTTTATTAGGAGAGGCTTTTCCATAACTATCGCCTTATGCAGTGACACTTTAACGATGTGTGTCACGGGAAGGGGTGATCCAGTATTCTCTCTTCTCTTTGGGGTACAAGGTAACCCGTGGACTTTTGTTCAATTCTGCTGGCTTCCTTAGCTATGGATATTGGGTATGCAGGTACTCATTCGTGTCATATTCTTTAATTTCTCAAGAAGTATTGATACCGAGTGAAGATTTGACGTCTATGTTGGAATAGTGGCTACTCAGTAAGCGGCGGGAGAATGTCTTTGGTTGCTCGAGTATGTCGGCGAAGGTTGAGACTCGGAGTTCAGGCGAGGAGTCGATGCTTACCCAACCTTGCCCGAAGTCTGACGCAAGATTCACTAAAATCAGCATCTCCAGCAAACGATGAAGTGGGATCCAGAACCACCGAAGTTCACCTGACTAAAACAAAGAACCCTGGCTGGTGGAACAATACACAGCATATTTTGCCCCAGAGCAGTAATGAAATCACCGAAAGTTCCACTTCTAAGGAACTGGCAGTCGATTACAGCCGATCTCCCGACCGAGGTCTTGAAGAGGATGATGATGATTACAGGTCCCTCAAAATTATTTTTGAGGACATTCAGGAGTTGCTGAGATTCCTACACTCGAAAGCCGGGTATTTTGCTGACTGCTATCCGGATGTTTTCTTTGGACCACACCTCGTGAAACAAAATTGGAGGTCATATGTGAGGAAGTTTGAGATCGAGTTATATGGCCAATTTGAGAACCTGAACTGCGATTCACCAAACCTGCCGCTCGAGATGTACCTGAAACCAGATTTCAGGCTTGCTGGTCAGCTGTTCTATCACTGTAATAAGGGCGATTTTCCAGCAGAAGTGAAGAAGATATTCAACCTCATCACTACTGAAGATCAACATTTTTTCATTCTCGAAAGGTGCTTTGTCGATTGGTTTTCAAACCGGATTCTTAAAAAGCAGCAACTGAATGAAATCAAGTTTGATCTCAAAAACCCCTCAGAATGGTATCCAGAGGCCAGGAAAATGCACAGAACCATCTACATGCACGTGGGACCTACCAACAGCGGCAAAACTTACAATGCGCTCAATAGGTTACGACAAGCCAAGAGTGGATTTTATGCCGGACCTCTGAGACTCTTGGCCCGAGAAATCTACGACAGATTCCATGCTGAGGGAATCAAATGCAACCTGATCACAGGGGAGGAAGTCATTGATGACTTGGACGAGTTCGGAAACCGAGCCAGCGTCTCCAGCGGCACCATCGAGATGACAGACCTGAACAACAAAATGGACGTAGCTGTTATTGACGAGATTCAGATGATTGATAACCCGGAAAGAGGATGGGCCTGGACCAGTGCGTTACTAGGCGTCCAAGCTAAGGAAGTCCATCTGTGTGGAGAGGCAAGCACAGTTGATTTGGTGAAACAAATCGCAGAGAGTGTTGGCGAAAAAGTGGTCGTCAGGTATTACGAGAGACTGGGAGAACTGAAAACGGAAAAGACGTCCATTGCGAACAACGTTCGAAATTTAAGGGAGGGGGACTGTGTCATTGCCTTTTCCAAGAGAGAGATATTCACGATACGGAAGGTCATTGAACGCACTCTGAAGCTCCCCTGCAGTGTGATTTATGGATCTCTTCCACCAGAGTCCAGAGCCTTACAGGCGCATAAGTTCAACACAGGTCAGACCAAGATTCTGGTGGCTTCGGATGCTGTGGGAATGGGCCTCAATCTCAACATCAGGCGGATTGTTTTCAGCACACATACCAAATTCGATGGTAAAGGTGTTATTAAGGTCTCTGTGCCGCAGACAAAGCAGATTGCCGGGAGAGCCGGGAGGTTCAGTGTCGCTCCAACGGGAAGCCTTCCCGGGGAGGTCACAGAACGCTCGGCTAAAATTGGGTATGTTACAGCATTCACAGACGAAACCATGCGACATGTCAACAAGTCTCTAGGTCATCCAATTCAGGCTCTCAAACACGCAATTCTGCTCCCACCTGACAGGGTCATTATGGAGTATTCGACTCAGCATAACGCTAGAGTGCCGTTTGTTGAGATGCTTGCTTCGACCAAAGATAAAGCCTTGACTTCTAAGTTATTCAGCTTGGTGGATTATCGCGAGCGGTTGGAGATTGGAAAGGCCGTAGCAGGAACTCCTAATCTTCTGATGGTAGAAGAGTCAAAGGTGATCACGGCACCCGTCAGACTGGAAGCCAGTGGAGTTGAGTTTTTCTACAGAATGTGTGAAGCAATTGGAAACTCCGAAACGGTTTCGATAATGCATATAGGTCATCCAAACCTCAGTCTGCTGACGAAGCCACGACCATTCTCTAAGGAGGACCTTTTGAAGTTTGAGTTTCTACACAAATGTCTATGCCTCTATCTGTGGATGACTTACAGATTTCCCACAACATTTATCGATCGCGAATCGGCTCTGGAGCTGAAGAGCCTCACTGAGAAATGTATCAACGATGCCATAGACGACCTGAGCTTGACGGAGTTTGAACAGCTCCGGCCAGAGAGGCAAAAACAACGGAACAAAAGGAAGCACGCAAAAAAGGCTGGGCATTCTGAAGGCGCAGGTGGTACCAAATCTAATCAACCCCACTACTATGCGCGTTCATAGATGCTGCACTTTTTTACCAGTTTTCCTCATGTTCCTCCATACAGCTTCCTCCGTGGAGATCCTTTTTTGCTTCGAGCTGATATGCCCAGCTCGGCATCATCTCTCATCAAAGTCCAGGAGCTGCTCCTTGTATATATTCAACTAATCCACAGACCATATATCAACCGTATACCACACCGTCTATTTCCACCCTTATAACTCGAAATCAGATGCAGATATTTGGAAGCACCACAATATATGGAATGGATGATCTCTACTCTATTACGAGAGAAGCAGACACTCTTCATCTACTGTGGGACCTCCCTGCTCTTTTCAGCCAAGAACAGTTTTGAATAAGCCATATCCGCAATATCTAGAGGGTTCTCATCTACCGAATCCACCAAGAGCACATCACCGCCTTGAGACAACAATTCATCACCCGCCGGTAGCTCCAACGTCTCAAGCTGACTGCGTAACATATTTGGCTTCATGTAGTGATTGGGGCGCTGTTGCAATCTGTCCACAAGCGTCTTCCCGTCAGCATAAAGGAACAGAAATATGGCATCAGTCTGTGCGTTGGCATTTTGACTATCCTTTCCAATCTCACTTCTCAGGTAGTCTCTATAAATCTTCTTCAGTGCCGAACACGACACTATAGATACCCCACAAGGATTACCTTTCTCATCTGCTGCTGCTTTGACCGAAGTCTCCGCTATTGTTTTCAGCCAGCCCCATCGGTCCTCGTCCTGCAGCGCAATACCATTCGCCATTTTAGCGATATTCTAATCAGTTAGAAGTCATACACTCTAAAGTCCTTCTAGCGCATCTCATGCATAGTTTGAACTCACCTCGGGAGGATGAAGTGTGTCTCCTTCTATATAGGGGGCCCCCAGTAGTTGTGCCAGCTTGGCTCCTACTGTACTCTTTCCTGTCCCTGCAGTTCCCCCGACGATTATCACTTTCTTCTTACTGAGAGTCATGCTGCTTGTTGTCACTGCTCAAGATTCCAGCAGACGTTGTATGTCTCTCCACAGTTCTGTAGATGCCAGTTGGAGCTACCAGTATCTGCGAGATTCCTCGCGACACTGTTCTTCAACGATCTATCTAGCGAGTTCCCTCTTCAAGATGCAAAAAACTAAGATGCAAAGAATCACAACTCTCCAATCTTGATGCTTTTGATCGTTTCTAAGGTAGCCTTTCTGACATTCAGTAAGTACTTCACAGAAGATCACATCCCTTGACCTACCTACCATGTACACGCTGGGCATCAACACTCCATCCCACACAGATTTGATGCAAAATCAATGCTAGCCGCCATATGACTGTCGACTGGTATATATTAAACTGGGGTTATCATAGCATAATATACTGAGACGTCTCGCCGGACACATCTCTCAAACCTAACCCTGAGACTTTGATATATGAGGCAGAATAAACTCCGTGAAATTCCCCGTTGGCCAAAGTGTGGGGTCATGAAAAAAGTGTGGGGGAGAAACAGAGAATTGTCCCCCACGAAAAGAGCATATTATATGACGAGCTTGCAAGCGAGGATAATGATTAAGGAGAGTAGGAATGTTATATATTGATGCTATTGCTTGCTGCAGTCTATTCAAAATAACTGGGAGTAGCGAAGCTGATACTCATCACCAGTTGGGGAGCCTAGGTGATTGATAGGTGATTTGGATGATGAGACGATCTGAGATTCAGGAGTAGTACAGTGGACGACAGAGGACAGAAAAGCATTCTGATCATAATAATCCGCGGAAAATGACAAAAATAGTCCCAGTGGTCCTTCTTATAGGGGAAGTCAACTATGCGCAAAAAGAATGGCAGGCGCTGCAGGATATAGCTGAGTTGCGAGAGATACATGGAGGAACTCGCGAAGAGATTCTCCAAGACTTCAAAACGGGGAAATACAACGATGTTGTGGCCATCTACCGGACCTTCGAGTCTGGCGCGTTCACAGGACGCTTTGATGAGGAACTGGTGTCCTATCTGCCAGCCTCTGTGAAGTATATATGCCACAACGGGGCAGGCTACGACCAGATTGATGTGGCGGCATGCACTCAAAAGGGCATCAGGGTATCTCATACACCCCAGGCCGTGGATAACGGAACAGCCAATGTTGCTATAAAGCTGATGCTGCTTGCTCTGCGACGGGCATGGAAGCCAATGTCCTCCATTCGCAAGGGGGAATGGAGAAATGGTATGGATTTCGGCCACGATCCTGAGGGCAAGACGCTGGGCATTGTGGGGATGGGAGGCATTGGCAGCGCGTTTGCCAAACGGGCCAAAGCATTCGATATGAATATCATCTACTCGAACCGTCGCAAGATTCCTGAAGAACAAAACGTCACTGGAGCCAGATACGTCGAGTTCGATGAGCTGCTGAGAGAGAGCGACATAATCAGTCTTCACGTGCCCCTGAATGACGAAACTCGACATCTCATTGACAGGGAAGAGCTGGCGAAAACAAAAGAGGGAGTCATAATCATCAACACTGCCAGGGGCCCTGTGATCAACGAGGCTGCGCTCATTGAAGCACTGGAGTCAGGACACGTCTTCAGTGCTGGCCTCGATGTGTTTGAACATGAGCCTAAAATTGATTCCCGACTGCTGAAGAACCCCAATGTCATTCTGTTCCCGCATATTGGCACTCTCACCTACGAAAGCCAACACGCTATGGAATCTCTGGTGATTAAGAACATCAGATCGGCCCTCACGAGTGGCAGTCTCGTGACCCAAGTTCCTGAGCAACGGAACATAAAGCTATAGACCATCTACTGCCATAGTAGTCTGCCTCAATACATATCACCAACATTGTTGCCATATCGCCAGGACATCATTTGATAGTCGATAGATACAGGATGTATTCGGAGTTTGCGATAGGCAACAGCATCTTGCATAGGAGCACACCACACTTGAGGCGTCTAGCTGTATGGTTGGATGCATAAAGAATTGAACCATCTATCGCATCGCATTAGGAAACCCGCAGGGTATCAAAATCTGACATTACTCCTCCTAACAGAGACCTATCTTGATACACGTACACAACTGTCCACCAACATCTCTTGCTCATCTATACTTTACAACTCCCATCATTGAAACACTGATTGCCACTGATTATGCCGCCTGAGATATTAGTAAGCCTGAAGGACTTCTCTTCAATCTCCCCTGCTTTTTCCATACGTCCCCATAATAAATCGGCTTTCAGCTGGCAGTTAAGTATTGAGATGAGGGGCTCTCTCAGAGGAGGGTCTCTCAAAGAGGGTCTTGTGTAAAGAGGGTCTCATATCTATAGTGTAACTCTTCACAGGTGCTGCTTGATGATTGACGGTAAGCAGCTTAGCCCGCCTAACAGGACTACTATACATGCTTCTTTGAGCTGTCAGGCTGCTTTGTAAGCTCCCAATTAAACCTTCCACTATACGCTTCTAAACCATCAAGTTTTCTTCTCACGGCAACATCACTCCTTCCCCGCCTTCCACTTGTCTCTCGTCAGACCCCCTCCCCACCAGGCCCCGAGGCAATGTTCGTGTCCCGAAGTGGGGCTTACGCGACTCGATTTGTTGGGTGGTGTGGGTGAGTTGACATTTTCAGTGAAGGACAGCAAACAGCCGTTGGCGTCTCTTTTCCTTGTGGATGCAACAGTTGGTGGCTACAGGGGAGATTTGCAAAAGGATAAAAGATACAAATTGGGACTGAATCATTGCTGAGACGTTCCACAGTTTGTATAGTGATCATTATTGACATCTCGGCCATCGCACAGGTCTTCTGGATCAGATCAATATCAGAACTAAGCAATCATGACTGTATCGTCTTTCGAAGGTGTGTACGTTGTGGCAGCCGCCAGAACCCCTATTGGCTCTTTCCAAGGTGCTCTGAGCTCCTTGTCTGCTATTGATCTTGGGGTTCATGCTGTGAAGGCTGCTCTGGCCAAGGTGCCTGAGATCAAGCCGGAGACTGTGGAGGAAATCTACTTTGGAAGTGTATGTTCAGCCAACCTGGGCCAGGCACCAGCCAGACAGGTTGCCATCAAGGCTGGCCTTTCTGAGTCGATTGTTGCCACGACCGTAAACAAGGTGTGTGCCTCTGGTATGAAGGCCACTATTGTGGGTGCTCAGACTATCATGACCAGAATTGCCGACATTGTTGTGGTGGGAGGCACTGAAAGTATGACCAACGTTCCCTACTATGCTCCTGCCATGAGAGGAGGGGCCAAGTTCGGCGCTACTCAGTTTGTGGATGGTCTGCAGAAGGATGGTCTGTTGGATGCTTACGATGGAAATGCTATGGGAACTGCCGCCGAGCTCTGTGCCGAAGAACACAACATCAGCAGAGAAGAGCAGGACGATTTTGCGATTGAGTCGTATCAGAAGGCCCAGAAGGCTCATGCTGAAGGCAAATTCGCGGCCGAGATTGCTCCAGTTGTCATCCCCGGGTTCAGAGGCAAGCCCAGCACGACTGTTACTGTGGACGAGGAGTGCAAGAACCTGAATGTGGAGAAGCTGAGAAAGGCCAGAACTGTTTTCAAGCAGGATGGTACTGTCACTGCTCCCAATGCCTCCTCCTTGAATGACGGTGCTGCTGCTCTTGTCTTGGTTTCTGAGACTAAGCTGCGCGAATTGGGACTGACCCCTATTGCCAAAATCAGAGGTTGGGGTGAGGCTGCTCATGCACCCTGCCGTTTCACTACTGCTCCTTCTCTGGCTGTTCCCAAAGCCTTGAAACACGCCGGATTGACTCTTGCGGATGTTGACTTCTTTGAGTTTAATGAGGCATTTTCCGTCGTCGGTATTGCCAATGCCAAGATTCTGGGAATCGATCTGAGTAAAGTCAATCTGTATGGTGGTGCTGTTGGTATTGGCCATCCCCTCGGCTGCTCCGGTGCCAGAATCATTGTCACCTTGTCGAGTGTCTTGAAACAAGAAAAGGGTAAAATTGGAGTTGCTGCTATCTGCAATGGTGGTGGTGGTGCATCTGCCATTGTCATCGAGGCTCTCTAATTTTGCATCTCTAGAAGACTATTGGCTGACAGGGGGCACCTGGGGAATCGCTGGTGCAATCAGTCCGAACCGCGGCTACTAATAGAACATACTATATCGAGCTTAAACGTGAAAGCGGTCATAAATAAATGATCTCCGGAAGCTTGGTA
>JAKTWI010000352.1:14195-25664 GCA_030561065.1 Sporopachydermia cereana | reverse complement strand
TGGCCTTTGGTGCAGCTGCCGTCAATCTCACATTCGTAAACAGTGTCTGCAGTAGTAGTGGCAAACTCGGTAAGAGTATCACAAGGAAGGGTTTCCGTTTCTGTCACCCATACTGTGATGATGACGACGCCTCGTCTTTGGGCATATGCAAATGAGTTGTGGAAAATGCTGGCAATCACCAGCCAGAGGATAGCTGTGCTGAACGGACTTTTCATTTTGAAGAGCTGCTCTTATGAATGCTGAGGGGGGTAGGTTGATGCAAAGTGAATGATGGTGGGAATGCAAACATTGGATGTCAAAGGAAAGGTGACAGGGGGATTTTGTGAGGGCTGGGAGGATATTGGAAGAAGGAGCCTGCCGTTATGCTTTATATTTCTTGTCGTAGATGAGTCTGTTGATTTGAAACGTTTAGTCTGTCGCCAGAACTGTTTCAAGATCAGATGATACCCAAAAGGGAAGGCGAAAGAAGTGAGTTTGATTTTAGCTAGTTTTTCCTGAACTTTAAATGGTTGGGTGGGGGGATGGGAAGGGAAATATTGGAGGAGGGCAGCTAAGATGAGGGGGGTAGGAAGAAGAAATGGGCATAAATTGGAGAGAGGAGGCCTTAATTAGAAGGGAGCAGATGTAGCAAAGCTGCTGAGCGGAGGTTATATGCTATGAAGGGCTTCAAACTGGCACGCTGAACGTATCATCTCTTGCACTACAAATTATGAGAGGTAAGACGGAGTTCCATTGATTGAAACTTTGTTATGGCACTCAATAAAAATAGATAACTCTAAACAGAGCGTAGTACTATTAAAATATCCAGTTTTTACTCCCAGGAACCTATAAACAATACAACTTCAGACATATTTGTAACAGTTAACTGAGAGACTCTGCCCAAGGGTCCTTAAACTCTAAATAGAGAGAAGCCAACTTTAAATCTTAGGTGTTTCAGATTTTTCGGGGAGCTTTGCGATGCCTTCTGGCTGATAGAATGTCTTTGTTCGTGATTGAGGAGTTGTAGATCTTCAGGTTAATTCTGTATTATGAGATTGTGGTGCTTTGTATTCTGAATTATTCGAGATCGTGTCTGATCAGTGGTCAGGAGTGGAGATTGATGTTTGATATCTTACACTATCGGTTGCATATGCTCCAAGCTTTGTCCATCTCATAGATTACGATCGCATTGAATGCTGAAACAGCCCACATGTACCCTCAAATTAGTGGTAGATCCAAAGGGATGGAATCGGAGTCTCCAACCAGCTTTTTGACAGATTATAAGCTTTCACATTAATAATGAGCCATGACTTCAAAGGAGCTGAAGTAAATTGTGTCCTATCTACCCAACGACAACATTTAAAATTTTGAGTAAAAATCGGCAATAGTTTAGTGGCTAGAATTTCCGCCTGTCAGAACATATGTTCAGCGCGCGGGGGACCGGGGTTCAATTCCCCGTTGCCGAGGTTTTTTTTTTCCATTTGTTTTCTGCGATTGCAATTTTCCTTTTGTTCGAGTTCCTTTCATCTCTGCCTACAGTCAAAGCACAGTGAAATAGGAGACCGTCTATTAATACCAGTAGTTTTTGATTATATACATCAGCCAGCAACCGAACCCAACGGATGGAAGCACGAACGCAGTCTCGCTCGGGGTTGAAGAAGTCCTAGTACTGTGTCGCTTATTCTGAAACTTCAACGTGAGCAGCATGTTTTTTTGTGTATGTACAAGAGAGACCAGAGCCCACACATCATTGTTTGTCTTCACCTGTCACTTTGATGCCTGACAATGGCTGAACCTGAGAGTACTCTTCCCGCAGTTTCTTCTGTAGTTCATACTCCTGTTGAAGTCTTGCCCGCTTCTGCAGGGCAGCGGCATCAGCCGCAGTATCGGTCTCGTCTTTCTTCAGTTTTTCAGCTTGACGCTTATCAGCCACACGTTTGGCATCCTTTATCGGTCCCTGTTTCAAGGCCTCCCGTTCCGATCTCTGAACATAGTGAACTCCGACGATAGTCGCCACACACAGCAGGCAGGTGGTGCCGAATGTGATCTTAGCAGCTGTAGACATCTTGGGTAGAGATACTGAGTTGGTAAATTGTCAGCAATGTGTGACAATTCACTGGTACTTCACTACAAAGCAGAAGTCACCAAAAAGCTCGCAAATATCATCACATCAGAAAGCCAAGATTGAAATATCATGTTGCTGGGAATTTCTTTGAGAGGGGATGTCGGAAGATCACATATTCATTAGAGGAAAGAGTGGGGAAAGTCGGGCGATCAAGTTCCAGCACCTGCTCAAGGAAATATATGAAAAGGATACTAAAAAGCCCTCAATAAAAGAATCTCTCTGATCAATTCTCTTTTCCTGGTCTCCTTTTCCTACTCCCTCTTCTTTCTCTGAAGGGGCTTATGCTCTGCCTATCGAACTGTAAGACAGATGCCACCTGCCGTGGGACCTGAGGGACAACCTGATGGACAACCCGTCGTTTAGCTCACATGGTCAATCTTTCCTGGTAAAATATGGGCATACCAGACCAAATCAATATAACCATACATTATTCTTGGGAAAGACCAACTGTAGTCCAAGCATCAAAGTCATTCTTGGTTCCACCTTCCTCATCCCTCCAACATCACATCTCACTTCCCATTCTATTAGCTATCAGTCTTCGGCTGTGTTTTCTCCTACCGAAAGGCCGTTAGACCAGCAAGCCAGTAGCCTTCTATCTGATTCTGCAACCATCAATTCCATTATACATAACATCACAACCTCACCATTCCAACAATTCACAAGTAAAATCAAAAGAAGACATCCCACCCCCGCCTCACGTCTCCTCCTATTCTTATCTCGCCAATCCCCAATTCGGAAACATGCAGGAACCTGCAGACACGCGCAGATTAAAGTTCGGACACCGTTCTTTGTATCGCTCTGCAATTTGTGTCTGCGTTCCCGCTGCGACCGCAAACAAACATGCTGTTGTTATCACCAACTGTCAACCCATCTGGAAGGCCTCATTCGAAAGACAATCAGAAAATAAATTCACCCGTCAAAGGAATTAACTGTGTTTCAATATACTCTGAAGCACGAAATAGCGCAATTCCCTCCAGTCAAGGGTCATTTGACGTGCAGAAGTGACAGTTATCCTCCCACGAACCAAACAATTGGCCAGCCAACGAAGAGGCATGACTGTAAGTGAAGGATAGGCAAGAACAGGAAAAAGCAGCAGCTTTACTTAAGCTGACTGCAGGAGGCTTCAAAGGGAGAAATTGCGATCCAGTGGTTACCAGAATCCACTCTGCAATGCAAGTGAACACCGTCCCATACGTGCATTCTGTCAAAGAAGGCCAGTCCTGCCTGGCAGCACCTCAAGTATCTATGGACTAGAAATGAATCCCTCTTAGCTCCCAGTTCACAGCTGTGAGCACTCAAACTGAGCGAAATATCTCTTCATCTCAGAACATATACTAACCACCCCACAGGAACATAACCGCCCCGTCCCTCTGGCGGACTATGGAGGTGACCACCCCGAGAGGACAGACAGGGAACACATCTACCCACAGCACACGGAGATACACGGATCCAACCACCGCAGAAGCTCCTCCACCGCACATTCAAGCTTCATCAACAATTCCGTCGGATCCCAGTACTTCACCCCTTCGTCGTCTGTGATTGGGCGCACCTCCATGCACACGTTTGGCGACAGCAGACGAGAGTCGTTCAACAATGTCAGTGTCAGTGTGACCGCTTTACCCCACACGGCATCCTCGCCGCTTGTAGACACCCCGCAAAACGCCGACAACACGCCGGCACTGTCGGAGGTGCAGGTGTACGACGAGGTGAAAGACAACTCAAGCATGGACGATGTGCTGGACGCATCGAACAGCGGCGGCAGCTCGGCCGGCAGCGCCGATGTCGTGATGTCCAATCCCGAGCGCGACGTGGAGATGGACGGCAGTGCGTCTTCGGACAGGCAAAGCGACACAAACGACACAAACGACATGAACCCGTTCCGCAAATCCCTGCCGCCCTCCCGCACAACCTCCCAGCCGCGAATATCGCTGCTGACTTCTCGGCTGGCGGCTTCCGGCTCTCAAGCGGGGAAAACGGCAGCGCCACCGGCTCCCGAGCAGAACAACATACCTGAAACGAACGTCTCTAGTATACCCCCCAGTTACGAAGACGCAGTTGGGCGGTCCTCCTCTGCTTTAAACGAGCTGGGCCAGCAATCCGCTTCTCAATCGTCACTGAAAAAGCACAAGACTCCTCCCAGCAGCGAAGTGCATCCGGCACAGGTCCCCCGCTACTCCGGGTTCTCAGGTACAAACCAGTCCAACCAGCCCTTCAGCTCCAGCTTCTCCTCAAACCTGCCCAACAATGGAGCAAATCCCATCCCGGCCTCATCGCTGGCTTCCCAGCCAGTGGAAAGAACATCTGCATCCTTCACAAGGTCTCTCAGCACATTCAAATACGTGCCTTTCCACAACACACCCAGCGTGGTCTCCTCGTCCTACAACAACGCGTCTCCCTACCAACACAACCATTCACAGTCAAGCCTTCCTCAGGGGATTGCCGGCAATCCCCATATGGGCCTGGCGATCCCCAATGCGGAAAGAAACCCCGATGCGATCCGAGAGTCCAGTTTCATCAAACCGGGCTTCCCGTCATTCAAACAGAGTCTGTTCCAGTTCCCCCCGCAGGCTGCGCCCACTACGAACATATCATTCGCCTCCGCTTCGGCCACGGGATCAGCCGACAGCGACCGGCCAATGGATGCCGCAACTGGCGTGAGGTCTTCCGCTTCCACGGCTAATCTACCTGACACAGCTAACCGCGGACCGGAACCCCACGACAGCCGGCACGAGCATCACCATAAAGTCGGAATGGGAGTTTCCGCGTCTTTGCCGTCCTATTCCCACTTTCCGTCTTCTGATCGCACTACGATCGCCAATAGCATGACAGACCGGTCGATGATAAATCTCCAGACGTCGCCGCATCAGTTTCAGCCCATGGTGAAACCTGATGTGGCGGCGCTCAACGGCTCCATGATGTCAAATAGTGCCTCTAAGCCATCTCAGGAAGAGCATTTGGATATAGCCAATTTCCCTGTTTCTGATTTGCTGCTGATGCTATCGGCTCTACTGCAGAAGATTATAGAGGCCAATGACACGCTGCATCCGCAGAGCTACGACCACCTCCCGGAAGATGCGCATTTGGACGAGTCCAACCGGTACATTGCAAATGTGCTGGCATTCCACGGACGGAATATTCCTGCTATTTCGCTTCATGCGTACCTGACGCGAATACTCAAATACTGTCCTGTTACAAACGAGGTGTTTCTGTCGCTTCTGGTGTACTTTGACCGAATCGCCAAACGGGCAAACTCTGGAGATCTCAAAGATAAGCGGATTGGCGAATATGGCAACGAGCGGTTTCGCGATGACAGTCCCACAATTACAGAGACGGCGGAAGAGGAAGATGTGCTGTCTGACACCTCATCGGCTAGGGGCAAAAACCAACTGTTTGTTATGGACTCGTATAATATCCATCGGCTTATTATAGCAGGCATCACAGTGGCCTCTAAGTTTTTCTCTGATGTATTCTACAAGAACCTGAGATATGCCAAAGTTGGTGGGCTTCCCTTGGCGGAACTGAATCATCTGGAGATCCAGTTTCTACTATTAACGGACTTCCGCTTGATGATCCCTTTGGAGGAGCTACAGAGATACGGAGATCTGCTGCTCAAGTTTTGGCGGAGGGAACAGTCGAGACGGGCTACAAGTCAATCCCCAGGTCCATAAGGTCAACCTTTTAATGAATACCATCCCCCTTCCTTTCAGTCGACTTCATTCATTGGACGAAGTATGAAGTCCGCGATCTCTCGAGTGAGTTACGCAATACTGGCCACTGTAACACTTTAGCAAAGGCAGTGAAGACTGCTCCGAGCATCAGACTCATTGGACTCTCTCCGAGCGGGGAGATTTTAACTCCGATTCAACTTTCCGCCACTTACCGGAAATTCGTGGCACAGAATTGGTGAAACAGGTGAAGAAAATCCACATCCCAATGTTTTGTGAGCTGAGTTCTTTCGCTCAGCCAATGCTCATTCAGCCAAATAGCCAACCTCTCTCCCCTCTGTTTCTTCACCTAATCACCAATCTATCAGTCATTCAAAACGCTGAGATTCATCAAGCCACTACACTGAATCCTCTCTCATCTTCATACTCTACATAATTAGGTTCATGCATGCTGCTGCAACACGAACTTATCTTCTAACAAGGTTTCGACCATCATTATCTTTTTCCATGAGACACCTAGTCTGCTACTCTAACTTGGGCCCTAATTGAGAGTGAAAACTCTCATAACAGCAGCTTATTTACCTTAGTTTGCCATACAGCATACCTCATCCCCGAAATTTTTTTTCATCACAATCAATGAAAGCACCCCCTCCCCTCACTCCTCTCACCCCCGGTGCTTCCCGATGCACGTTTCCTGCACCTCGCCCAATTAGGATGCACCTGCCTTTTCCGCTCCTATCACAGCTCGATAAAGCAAAAGAGGAAATACCTGCCGCATTAGGCACATCCATGCTAAGTGAAAAGTTTTAAATGAGTCCGAAAAAAGCGTAAAGCAGCGAGATCAGAAACGCTCAAATGAGAGTCAATAACAACAATAGGAAGCAGTCAGAAGGTCTGAATGCTGGCTGCTGCTAAAGAATAGACGAATCTGAGTAACGCACAAAACGGTCGGCTCTCACCGCATACCAGGGCTTTCATTAGCGATAAATCTCTCTTGACTCAGGAGGCCCATATTACAACCTCTCAATTCTTGAGAAAGAGTGACTCAATTCGACACTCGCTCAGCCTGTTTGCAACCTCCTGTTCTCCAACAGTTCTCCAAACCAAATCCACAAAATTCCAGCAAACCCACAATGGATTTAGTCAACCATCTGACCGACAGGCTGCTAGTCGCAGTCCCTAAGAGTATGTTGTGTTTACCCTCTTTAGACCTTCCTAATCCTCTTTACTGATCATCTACTAACTCCCCTCAGAGGGCCGCCTCTACAGCAACTGCATGGACCTTCTCAAAGGCGCCGACATTCAGTTCCGCCGCAGCAACCGGCTCGACATTGCCCTGTCCACCAACTTCCCCATAGCCCTCATCTTCCTCCCAGCTGCCGACATTCCGAGATTTGTCGGCGAGGGCCGCTGCTCTCTGGGCATCACCGGCGTCGACCAGGTCCAGGAGTCCAAAGTGGACGTGGAGCTGTGCACCGATTTGGGCTTCGGCAACTGTCTGCTGCAGGTGCAGGTTCCTGAGGCGGGTGATATCAGAGACCCCCGAGAGCTGATTGGCAAGACTATAGTCACCAGCTTCACTACTCTGACTACGGAGTATTTTGCCCGGCTGGAGGGCATTGACATCTCCAAATACTCCAGTGTGGCTGAGTATCAAACGCAGCTGAAGACGAAGATTAAGTATGTGGGCGGCTCGGTTGAGGCTGCATGTGCTTTGGGAGTAGCTGATGGGATTGTTGATTTGGTGGAGTCTGGCGAGACTATGCGGGCGGCTGGTTTGACTGCCATTGACACTGTGCTGAAAACGTCTGCGTATCTCATCCAGTCCACCCACCCTACCGACAAGGAGCTGATTGCTACTGTGAAGTCCCGGATAGAGGGGGTTATTGCTGCCGCTAAATATGTGCTGTGTAATTATAATGCTCCGAGGAAGAATTTGGATGTGCTGCTGAAGATCACGCCAGGCCGGCGAGCTGCCACGGTGTCTCCTTTGGAGGACGAGGAGTGGGTGGCTGTTAGTGTGATGGTGGAGCAGAAGAAGATAGGAGTGACGATGGACCAGCTGAAGGCGTCTGGGGCCAGTGATATTCTTGTTTTCAGCATCTCCAACTGCAGAGTGTGAGGTGGGGGAGGGAGGAACAAACGAGGAAGTAGAGAAGGAACAGAGAAGGAGGCAGAGAAGGAAACATTGAAGCAAATAAAGTATGAAGCAAAGAAGGAAGCTAAGGGAGAAACGAGGGGGGAAGTAAAGAGAGTAAGAGTTATAATCAGATAGAGTATAGTGTTTCAGCAGGCCATATGAGAGGAGTGTTTTAGTAAGCCATTTGTGTTTCAGTAAGCCATTAATGTTTCAGCAAGCCATTAGTGGCTCAGCAAACCAGATGCAGCATGAATAATCCAAAATGCCGGAAGAGGCCATTGCAGCTTTAAACCCGCCTTAGAAAGAACTACAGACTACAGAGTACATTTGCTGAGTAATGACTCACTAAGAAACTCTAGTCTATTCCTTTCACCAGCCACCACTCTCAGTATCTACGTAACCCCCTGACTCTTCTTGCCTTGAGCTGTTTGGACCGGAGCGAATGCACGACATAATCCCTGCCGTTGGCCCGCGACAGCGTCCGCAGCTTCAGCTTCAGCCGGCGCTGTTTGATGCGCAGCCGGTCTCTGTCGTTGTTGGGGGAGAAGGAAAACAGAGGCACCGGCGACTCGGAAGACGCAAACGCGTCAGAATTGGACTCCGAATCTGATGCCGATGCCGATGCCGATGCCGAGGCCGAGTTGGACCGAGACGCCTCGGGTTCGGAAGCGGACTCTGACTCGGGACTGCTGGTCCCAGTTCCCGAGTCACGTTCCGAGCTCTGCCCCGCAGATGGCCGCTTCCGCCCATAGCGGGGTGTCTCCTCTTCGGTAGTATCTCCGCTGACGTAATCATCATTATTCTGGCTGCTCCCCTGCGATTCCGAGGACTCGGCTGACTCACTGCTGGACGCCGTCTCCTGGCTGGACTGCGTCCCATTAGGGGTGCTCCGGTCTCCAGCCAAGGAAACCTCGGCCTCGGCCTCGGCTCCGCTTTCCTCTTCCGGTGCCGCCTTTGCCGCCTTAGCCGCCTTTGGCGTCTCCACTGGAACCTTCGGTCTCTTCCGCCGGACCTCCTGTGGCGACTCCTTGCCGTCCCGAACGCTCTTCCTCCGATCCCGCACGCTTCTGTACCGTCTCATCTCCTTCACAGGACTCTTGCAGTCGTCCATGCTGCCGGTGCCGGCCTCGTCGATCGACACCCGGTTGAAATGCTTGAGAAAGGCATATATAATGCCGATAATGACGAAGCGGCAGTTGACGGAGTTGAACGCCACGTGCTCCAGATTCATGCTCAGCGGCACCTCTACATGCCCCTCGGCATTCTCGGCATTCTCGGCCTTCTCGGCATTTCCGGCATTCTCAACCTTCCCGACATTTTTCTGCCGCTGCAGCTCCGGCGACTGCGACAGCCGCACCAGCCGCGCCAGCAAATACAACGTGATCTGAATCACAATTATCCCACAGTCGTACTCATTGTCCTGCTGGAAACATTCCATATCAATCTTCTTTATCTTCCCCTTCCCCAGCACCTTCCGCAGCCGCCGCAGCGTCGTATCGTGCACATACCGATTGGCATTATTAAAACTGTCATATGCATACGCCACCCGTTCCTCCGGCGCCAGCACAAGCAGCGACCAGTGGGTGCCGTCGTCATTGGCAAACAGCCGCGAGTTCATCGGAATGAAAATCAGCTTCGACTTGTGCAGCGGCGGCAGCAGCATCTTCAGCTCAGAGTCGGAGTACCGTTCCTGGTCGTTTATGAGACTGGCGACTGAAGGGGTAAGGAGCAGAACCTCCTCTTTGCGTTCGGGGAACATGTCGCGGATTATGTAGTTCTGGAGCATTTCGTATACCAGGTTGATGACCGAGTCGGTGATTTCCCCGGTCCGTTTTAAGGTTGAGAGGTCGGAGCTGTTTATGGTGACTCCGAAACAGGAGACGCGTTCCTGCTGCCGCAGGGTGCGCATGCAGAATTTGTACATGTCTGTGTATGCCGCGTCCAGCACTTCGTTGGTGTAGCGGTCCAGCAGCGACCAGTCTTTTTCGGTCAGAGCGGAAGCGGAAGCGGAAGCGGAAGCGGCGTTTTCCTCGGCTTCGGTTGCCGGAGAGGAGGTAGCGGAAGACGTGCTGGTGCCGCTGGAGGTGTCCAGTCGGCTCTCGGGCGAATCGGCAGAGTCTTCCGAGTTTGCCGACTGCGGGACCGAAATTTCCTTTGCGGCAAAACCCAACCCCTTAAACTCACAGGCGGACTTTGCCGACGCCACATACGCAGCCACATACCGCGACTGTTCCCGCAGCTGCGCCACCACAGCCACAATCTGGTTGTAGACCCGAGTCAGCCTTTCCCCTTTGGGCCCCGCCAGCGCTTGGGCATCGGCCCCGAGTCCCGTTCCCGTTCCCGTTCCCGAGTCAGAATCAGCCGGCGGGCTGGGAGGAGACTTGAAGTGCGTCTGAAGCAGCGCATAGAACAGCGCCGCCAGCTGCTCCAGCACAATATACAGCAAAATAGGCTCTAATATTGGCTCTGCGGGGCTGGAATCATGCATGTTTACAGGACCCGAAAGCTTCGGCTTCTTTCGGTCCTGTTCCAAAGTGGGGGGAATGCTGAAGACTTTCTGCCCATTAGGCTGCTCCAGCAGCCATGCCATTTGCTGGGCGATTGCCGAAGCATGGGAGATAACCGCCTGGAACTTCTCCTCGTCTTCCACAAACACCTGGGACCGGACATCCAGGAAGTCCACCAGCTGCCAGCACTCCTTCACAGCAATGTCGATATACGTATTGGGGAGCAGAGGGAACTGGGCCTTTTCCAGTCTTGATTTGAGTTTCGGCTTTGCTCCCGAGGTGCCGAAACACGTTTCCAGACGTTCCAGCCATGTGTTGTAGAGTTTTAGGAAGCTGAGGGATATTTTCATGTGTGGCGTGGATGCGGGTTGGGTAGGGGTTTTGGGATGCGCCACAGGCTGAGCCACCGGCTGAGCCACAGGAACCCCCGGCTGAGCCACAGGAACCCCCGGCTGAGCCACAGAGACTCTTGGCTGCGCCCCCTGCGCCCCCTGCGCCCCCGGCCTGCTGTCACTAAGCCCCTGATAGTACCTGTCCAGCGATTTAACCAACGCCTCCAGCTTCTCATCACTAAACCCCGCCAGACCCTTCACGGCTTTCACTTCCCGAGACGCCAGCCGCCTTTTGCCGTTCACGCTTACACTCTCGCCGTCACCGGTGTCTCCGGGAACATCCGGCAGCTGCAGCAGCTTCCGCAGCAGCTTCCGCACCCGGCTGTATTCCGCGCGGGAAGTGTACCGTAGCGACCGCCCCGGCAGGTCAAACGGAATCTTGTGAACAATAAGCGGCGTTTGCGACCCGTGTGACCCCTTCGCCACAGACGGATCAAACAGAATAGAGTTGAGCCGAGAGGCGTCGCTATGCTTATTTTCCGCGCTCAAATGCCGAGCCGACACGGACTTTGCCTTTGCATATTTCACCAGTATGCTGTCATCAATCTGTATGGCCCATTGAGACACGTCCAAGTTGATTTTCACGTTCGATCTCCGTTCCTGATTTTCCCGCTCTTTGGCGTCCACTTCTTTGTCGGATTTGCCGTCCTCGGCTTTAGCC
>JAKTWI010000351.1:8547-24540 GCA_030561065.1 Sporopachydermia cereana | reverse complement strand
GCCACCGGCGGCTGGTTCCGCCATTTCCCGAGGCTCTGCCGACGGTTCCCGCGAACTGCCCGACGAGACCAGTCTTTTAGCCATGGAACGCGTTTTGCTTTCCAGCATACCCAAAGGGGAAAGGCCTTTTGTGCCTTTCGGCGAGTCTCTCGAGTTGGTTGTCATTTTGTTGTGTGTGGAATGTGGAGGAGGAGGTGGTTGATAAGGGGTGATTGAGCGAAAATGTTTGGCAGGAGATGATTTGAATGAACTCTTGAGGCAGGAGATGTGTTTTGAAAAGTGTTGATGGTCAGATGGGGGTCATTTTCAGTTGTTAGGCGGCTAAGAGTTGAACAGGGCTGCTGGTGAGAGTTTCTGAGGTCGAATGTGTGGTTTGGGGGTCGGTCTGTAAGTGTTGATCGAGGTCACTGTGAGAAATGGAAAGGCAAGCAGCTTTTCTTCGCAGGAAGGAACCAGTGGAAGATCAATGGGATGTCAATGGCTATAGCCAGAAAGACCGAAGGAATACCGAAGAATGGGTCGATGCGCGTTTCTAGCGAATGGTTGCTGCCAAGTGGCAATGATTATCTCTGTCCGTACCTGCTCTGTGGGTATATTTCACACCAAAAAAGTATTTGTTTGGTATGACAAGCAGTTCTGGTTGAGATCCCAGGTCATCCCCTTTTCGTATTCCGTCTCTGCTATCGTAGAAAACAGTCAGCTTTTGTCTGCTAATTCCAGCCCGTCAAGTCCAGTAGAGTTGGTTCGACAGCCAGCTTTCTTCAATGCAATGAAGAGATGAGTATCAAAAATTAAGCAACCACTTCTGTAGTAGCTAAGCCGTGTCTTTCCCAATAGTCGCTCTTTTGAGAATCATGAAAGAAGCCTCGTAGCTCAGAAAGTATTCAGCAGCAGAAAACCACTTGTGCAGAACAAAAGCGGACCGAATCAGCACATTCAATGCTTCCCCGGACAACTCCCAGATGAAATATCAGTGAACGTCTCCTTTGTACGGAACAAATGACTGATTTGAAGATTGCCAATTGTCTCTTCTTCCCTCAGAAACAAACCCTTTTGAATCTCCTCTTTGCTGACAGTTCTTTGGCCTTCTGATTCACTCTCACTGTCTCCTGATAACTATGGAGTAGCGATCGTCTGTTGAAGTGAGGAGACTCGGTTACTTCTCCAAGCTTCGTTGACAGTTCAATCCCTAGGGTTAATTTGGTCTCATATTGCTATAAAATCTGCGTATTTTTAGGAGATTAGAAGCAATAATTTGCTTCATAATTTTCTCTGCGGCGCAACTGTTAAATGGCCTATGCGTTGATCTGCGGAATGTGTGAGAAGAATATCGGAGATGATAGGGGGGACAGTGACAGAAGCGGAGACTATGCCCTTTAACGTGAACAAGGCGGAAACTATGACAACTAAGGCAGCAAGATGCATTGAGATGATTGATGATGCATGAGGATGCAGAGGAATAAGAGCTCGAGAGGTGGAGATTTTGGGTTGGGAAATAACGTTTTTTGCGTGCAGAGAGATGCATGAAGCTAGGTGATGCGCGCAAGAGTGGTCAGAGGCTGCTTATAGGTGGAACAAGGTGTGTTCTGTATAAATCAAACTCTTCAGATAAGCAAGCTCAAGCAACTTCTAACACTTCAAAACTCTCGTTTCCCTAATCTGGCCTTCACCTATTTTTTTCCTACCTCCCACATGCTACCAACCAACCCTCTCCCACCTTCAAGTCTCACTCCATCCACACTGTCCCAAAATGGCAATTTCCGGCCCGCTCAGCTGCACACTTCACATGTACGCACCTTGTCACCTTTCAACCCCGAGGACGAGATTTCCAGCTAATTTACCATCTCCCCCATCTCTCACAGCTTTCCCAATTACTCATCCTTCATTTTCCCTAATATCTCTACCTAAAAAGCCGAAAAGCGTACCCAAGAAAACACACCCTTTTGCCAGCTTTGCCCTAACATCTCTCACTCAATCCCCAAAAGCACATCTCAAGTAGCCCATTCCTACTTACCTCAATTCCTCTTCTATCCAGGAATCAGTCAATCAATCAATTGATTAGTTCGCCCACCTTTCTGCCTTCGCCCCACTATGACGCAAGTGAAGAACATCGTGCTGCTTCCCGGCGACCACGTCGGCACGGAGGTCGTTGGCGAAGCCGTCAAAGTCCTG
Organism: Sporopachydermia cereana; assembly: GCA_030561065.1. NCBI lineage: Eukaryota > Fungi > Ascomycota > Sporopachydermiomycetes > Sporopachydermiales > Sporopachydermiaceae > Sporopachydermia > Sporopachydermia cereana. The sequence goes on along the minus strand of JAKTWI010000351.1, from coordinate 22,368 downwards.
CAGGTGATCCCGGAAGTGAACCCCGAGGTACAATTCAACTTCCAGACCCATCTCATTGGCGGAGCCAGCATTGACGCCACCGGCGAGCCCATCACCGACGCCACAATTGCCGCCGCCAAAGCCGCCGACGCCGTTCTGTTGGGAGCCGTCGGAGGGCCCAAATGGGGCACAGGCGCCGTGCGGCCCGAACAGGGCCTCCTCAAGATCCGCAAGGAACTGAACCTGTACGCCAACCTGCGGCCGTGCAACTTCGCCTCCGAGTCCCTTTTGGGCCTGTCGCCGCTGAAAGCGGAAATCGTGAAGGGCACAAACTTCATTGTGGTCCGCGAGCTTGTCGGCGGGATCTACTTCGGCGAACGGAAGGAGGAGAACGGAGACGGAGTGGCATGGGACACGGAAAAATACTCCGTAGAAGAGATCCGGCGCATTACGCGTATGGGCGCGTTTCTGGCCCTGCAGTCCAACCCGCCGCTGCCGGTGTGGTCGCTGGACAAGGCAAACGTGCTTGCGTCCTCCCGGCTGTGGCGCAAAGTTGTTACCGAGACTATAGAAAAGGAGTTCCCCCAGCTGACTCTGCAGCACCAGCTGATTGACTCGGCGGCTATGATACTTGTGAAAAGCCCCACACAGCTCAACGGAGTTATTCTCACCAGCAATATGTTCGGCGATATTATTTCCGACGAGGCTTCTGTTATTCCCGGTTCTCTGGGGCTGCTGCCGTCGGCCTCTCTGTCTTCTCTTCCGGATACCAACACTGCTTTTGGTTTGTATGAGCCGTGCCACGGCTCTGCGCCCGATTTGGAGGAGAATAGAGTGAATCCTGTGGCTACGATTCTGTCTGCGGCGATGATGTTGCGGCTGTCGCTGAATCTGAAGAAGGAGGCTGATGCGCTGGAAAAGGCTGTAGGGATAGTGTTGGACTCGGGAATTCGGACGGGCGATTTGGGCGGCTCGTCTTCTACTAAGGAGGTGGGCGATGCTGTGGCAAAGGAGTTCAGGAAGTTGCTGGCGTAGGGAGGAGGTGTGGAGTGAGGAGACGGGAAAGAGGGTATGAGAGAGACGGGATGAACGAATGTGGAAAGACGGGATGAGAGGAGACGGGATGGGATGAAGTGAAAGAAGGTGAGTGATGAATTGAGTGGAGAAGACAAGAAGATGGAAAGAAGCGAAGTTGAGAAGACGAGAAGATGGCTTGTTGAAGGGTGCGAGCGGAGATGTGGAAGGTGGAAATAGGCTGAAACGGAGGAAGAATGAAGAAAGGGAGGAGAGCCGAGGTGAGAAAGCGGAAGCCGAGAGGAGAGCTGAAGTGAGAAAGCGGATGCTGAGTGGAGAGCCGAAGAGGGAAAGCGGAAGCTGAGAGGAGAGCCGATGTACTGAGAGACCTGCCGAGGATGAGAGTTGATGTGGGAAACTGAAAAGGGGGAAGCCAAGTTGAGTATAGGCCATTTGTCTAATACAGTGAGATTGTATGAGAGAATGTGCTGTAGAAGGCATGTTTGTCTGTTCTGAGGCATGGGATGAAAAGGATGGGGGTTGGGTTAGTGAGGATTATGAGGGAAATGATGCTGATAGCGAATGCACCGGGCTGAAAGGGGATCAACGAGTGGAGAGAAGAACGGAAAGCAGTTTGATAGCTCTACAGGTATCTTCAATTGTGGGTTTCATTTATGACTCTCCATTTGGTGGTAGTGATGAACCTGTGTATGAAATCTCACAGCTCGATCACCTCAATATGTCCCAGGTGGCAATTATCAACTAGCTATCACCAGCTATCAACTCCGTTATATTTCTCATCTGTCAACTTCAGTCTCGAGTTTCATTCCCATTTACACTTCCTTCGTCCCTTCAACCACTTCCTCAGCCTCCCTACTAGTTTCCACTGTTACCAGTTGACTCTACTCTTTCATTTCTGTCACCTTTGCATTCACTTTGCTTTGGCTGGCAGGCATTTTGGCTTAACAAATCTTTCACCCCGTTGTTTTGCAAATCACAGTGTGCCAACTTTGGAACCAACATTGAATCTTCTGCTGGAGTGCAGAAGATTCAAAAACTCGGGTGAAATGGCAGCTAGTCATTTGTAGAAAGATGCCACCTATTCGCTGAAATACTTCACTCTTCAAGCTATTGTTTGCTATTACAATATTCTCACAGTAGAGGAAGAATGGGCAGAAAATATGAGAGGACTAAGAGAAGACGTTCAGCAGCAGCATTTCAACTTTGGCATTCTTACATCAACTAGCTGTACATACTCATCCTGTCCCTTTTACCATCTCACCACATTGATTGGAGTTCCACTATCATCCCAACCTTCTTATCATTTCATCCTTTGTACCGTCAAACTCCCCTTCATCGTCTTTCTATAAAACACTACAGGCAAACTGCCCACAACTTTTAATCACACGATAACCGCACAGACCTGTTGTGTATTCCCTTTGAATACAGACAGTCATATTCATTGCCATCTTAAAGCGAACAGCTGCCAAACAGTGTCACAAACTGCCACCTACAACTGGCTGTTCATCGAATAAATAATCACACCATCATATTTGCTAACATACTTGTGCATCTCGTCATTCTCGTTACTTTGCCCCTTCACATCCACCAAAGAACATCCGCAGAACAAACTTCCTCCCATCTGCTCCCAAATCATACCCTAAACATCACATCAACAAACCCACAAATCAGAGGCTAAAACAGCTATCAGGCCATGAGAAGCAGGAAAAACAAAGAGGCCGAAACAGCCAAAAACAGTCAACAACCCAAATATCCACTTCTACGTTTCAACGGCAGCTGAAAATCCTCCAGATGATTTCTGCCTCTTCATCACCTAACTGCCCTAACACCAGAAACCTCCAAATAATTCCAACCTCTTCATCACCTAACTGGCCTTCTTTGCCACATCTTCCCATCTTCCCCACCTTATCCTCCCTCTTCCCCTCAGTGCCCACTCCACTCAATGGAATTCAAATCAATCCCCTCCTGCACCATTTCCCAAAGCGGACTCATCTCTCTTAGGAAATTCACCCGCTTGGTTATCGCCTCCAGCACATAGTCAATCTCCTCCTCGGTCGTAAACCGACCAATGCCGAAGCGGATCGACGAGTGGGCCAAAGCGTCGTCAGACCCGAGCGCCCGCAGCACATACGACGGCTCCAAAGACGCCGAAGTGCATGCCGAGCCCGACGACAGCGCGATATCCCGCAGCGCCATCAGCAGCGACTCGCCCTCCACATATGCAAACGACACATTCACACATCCGGGGAACGAGTGCTCGGGATCTCCGTTCCGTACAGTGTGTTCCAAGGACAGCAGGCCGTCCACCAGCTTTTTGGACAGCCGCTCAATGTGCCGCTTGTCGTATTCCATTTCCTGCATGCAGAGGCGGGCCGCTTCGCCAAATCCGGCAACCAGCGGCGCCGCTAGCGTGCCGGAGCGGAGGCCGCGCTCCTGCCCGCCGCCGTTGATGAGCGGCTCGAGCCGAACGCGTGGCCGCCGGCGCACGTAGCAGGCGCCGATGCCCTTCGGGCCGTAGATTTTGTGGCCCGAGATGCTCATAAGGTCAATGTTGCATTTGTTTACGTCAATGGGGATTTTGCCAAACGCCTGCGCCGCGTCAGTATGGAAAAACACCTTCTTTGCCCGGCAGATCTTGCCGATTTCCTCAATCGGCTGGATAACGCCGATCTCGTTGTTTACAGTCATCACCGACACCAAGACGGTGGACGGCTTGATGGCCGCCTCCAGCTCCTGCAGGTTTATGCGGCCCTTGGAGTCGACCGGCAGATACGTGACCTCAAAGCCCTGGTCCTGCATGTGCCTGCAGGAGTCCAGCACGCACTTGTGTTCCGTCTGGGTGGTGATTATATGGTTTTTGGTTTTGCGGTAGAAGCGGGGCACGCCTTTGATCACCATATTGTTGGACTCTGTGGCGCCAGACGTGAAGATGATCTCTTTCGGGTCGGCACCAATAACGGCGGCCACGTGACCGCGCGCCTCCTCCACTGCCGCTTCCGTCTCCCAGCCGTACGCGTGGGTTTTGGAGTGCGGGTTGCCGTACAAACCGGTGTAGAAGCGGAGCATCATGTCCAGCACGCGGGGGTCGGTCGGAGTGGTGGCCTGCATGTCCAGGTAGATGGGCCGGGTGCCGATGCCGCTTGTGGAGTCGTTGGCCGGCATGGCCACGTTTTCCAGGTTGACGGAGGACCCGGGCGGGGGTTTCGGCATGGTGTCGGAAGCCGTCGCCAGCCGGCGGACGGAGCCGGAGCCGACGGCGGAGCCGGCGGAGAGGGCGGGGAGGGCGGGGAGGGCGGAAAGGGCAGCCGGATGGGCGGCGGGGAGGCCGGCCACGTGTTTCAGCGACGCCCGCAGATTTCGAGAAAAGAGCTGCATAGTTGGTTATGTGGCGGAAGGGACGGGAGATGAAAAGCCGAGATTAGCCGAGATGAGCCGAAAAGCCGAAAAGACCGATAATGTTTCGGATCAGAAGCGGCAGGCCAACAGGGGATCACAAGCGGCAAGCCGAGAGGTGGGGCGAAAAATGAAATAAACCAGCGGTAAGCCGATTGCCAGGAAAACAAAAAGTTAAACTGTCTCCTTTCTTATTCCTCTCGTTCCTCTTCAGTTTCCTTCCAACCAGAACCAAATCACTCAAATTGCAGTGACTTTCACAATCCACTCAGTAATACAAACTGGCACACCAGAAGGCAAAACAAACAAACAATTGCCGCTGAGTTTCCTGCCTATAAATCAGCCACAAGCCTCAAGCAGCCGAAAGAACCTTAACAATGCGAGTTTTCCAGTGGAAAGCAGCAAAACACACGAATCCCACTTTATATGCCAAAACGCCGTTTCAGTTGCGCCTTCGGGGGGTTGAAAAGGAGGGATGGCAAATTGTTCCTCAGACGGAGATTCTTAGACGATGGCGATAGTTGAGTAGGAAGCCGGGGGGAGATATGAGGGTCGCTGCAGGACAAGCAGGGAAAGGAACAACTTTGTGGTGTTTGTGAGAGACCGGATAAGCAGAAAAACCACTGATAAAACCCGGTTTTGTAGTGATTAAACCCGCATTCCAAGCCCTTTTATTGCCGGGCAAAAAGATGACTTTGCCTGGGGATTGAAAAAGTCTCCGCCTTTGCCTGCTTACGAATAAGGTTTTGAAATGCCCGATGTCCGCATTCGGCGATTGCGGCGTTACCCGGCGGGTAAATGGAGTGAGACGTCATGTTTAAGGGTATATTTATTGATTACGTGATATAGAAACATGACGCTCTTACTGATGACGTGATCCCGGCCCGGGGTTTGAAAGTTCGAGAAGAGTGGAAATGTAAGGAGGCCGGAACTCGTACGAGATGCGATATGGCGGCTGATTAGATGGAAGTACGTGTAGCAGGCAAGCCGAAGGTGTTTTTCCGGAGACAAGACGATAGACAAGAGATATTCGGGTGGAAAAAGGATTGGCAGTAGAGATTTTATAGAAGGAAGCTGTGGGAAGAGCAAACAGCCGAGATTAGAAAGCCACTCAGAAGGTGAAAAATCAGTCAGACAAGCGGATCAACAGAGCACGCCGGAAGAATCAGACGGGAAGCCGACGGACAGTGAAACTCAGGGAATGCGGGCGAAATGTCGGAAGATAACAAAAACCTGTTTCTGATCTCCATGGTGGTATGTGGGAGATTTAGGAAAGAGACGGGATGTTGCCACTGAGGACACACCAGTTGAAGGAGCAGCGGAAGAATGCTTCAGTCCTCTCAGCATACTAACATACGGACCCCATTTAGAGTGGCGCGGCTGCGGGAGTGAGCTGTGATATTGCCTTTTTCCCCATCGACACAATCAAGACAAGAATCCAGGCCAAGGGCGGCTTTTTCATGAATGGCGGCTGGAAGGGGATATACCGAGGACTGGGCAGCATAACTGTGGCCTCGGCTCCAAGTGGTGAGTGGAAGGTTTGCTATGAGTGATGGGATAAAAGCAGGGTGCAGTGTTTTTCTATCAATGCTGAGATAAAAGCAAGGCTCAGTCACCAACTCCTGAATGCTGAGTATACCAGATTACTAACCCCTTTCCAGCATCTCTTTTTTTCGTCTCTTATGAGGGAACCAAAGTATACCTGGGGCCTCTGTGCTCCCGGTACCTCCCGCTGGGCCAGCAGACCTGCGAGACTATCACACACATGACAGCAGCGTCTGTCGGCGAGCTTGTGGCATGTGCCGTCCGAGTGCCTGCCGAGGTAATCAAACAGAGAACTCAGGTGGCCCACTACAATTCCTCCTGGGAAACCTTCAGAGCCATTATAAACAATGAGGGAGGCGAAGGACGCATCAAGGGACTCTACAGAGGGTTCTTCAGCACTCTGATAAGGGACGTGCCTTTTACAGTCATCCAGTATCCTCTGTATGAGTACATGAAGAAGAAGTTTGCCGAACATTACAATGAGCCCCGGGCGACACCTGGCCAGGGGGCCATCAGCGGCGGTGTTGCCGGGGCAGTGGCTGCTGCGTTTACAAACCCGCTTGATGTAGTGAAGACGCGTATTATGCTGCATCACGAGAATATCTCCTTCACTGCTATGACTAAGGAGATTATTGCTGAGGAAGGATTTGCCGCTTTAATGAAGGGCGCCGCCCCGCGGACAGCTTGGATCGGCACGGGTGGGGCCATTTTCCTCGGCATCTACGAGGCCGTTGGGTCGATGCTCCGCTCGCTGTAGAGTGAAGTGTTGTTTAGATGCATGTATATAATGAGTGAGAGGAATGGGACAGTTTGTGGGAATTGGGGAGCAGTTTGGAGGAATTGGGGGCAGCTTGAAGAGGAGATTTGGGGGTGGAAAGCGACCTTTTAATATAGAGTGCTGATAGATGATAGAACAGGTTAGAAAGGGAAAGAGATGTTGTTGATGAGGATGTTTGGCGCGTTGTTGGGCTTTCGGTGCTTTCGGGTGCTTTCGGTGCTTTCGGTGCTTTCGGGAACATAAAAACTCAAGCAATGAACCTGCGGCATCATCGCGAGGTCACAATTGTCTTACTGCCCAGTTTCTTCTTGCGGGCGTATTTCATCACAAAGGACTCCAGCTTGGCTCCTTTGCTGAGATCCTCAATGTACGGTTTGATATCCTCCAGTTCCCAGCTGGGCTGCAGTTTGAACAGCAGCTTAAAGCGCGAATGGGGGTCCATAGGCAGAGATTTGGGGGAGAAATACTGGATTTTGTCCGGCAGCGGTTTACTGAAGTTGCCCCTCAGCAGGGAAATGTCTAGCGGACAGTCTTTCAGAATAGCCGGCAAAGCCGTCATCCATCTTTGGAGAAAGTCTCCCACATTAGTCATGTTCTGACAGCTTTTTCTCAGTTCCAGAATCCCATACAAACTGAGAGCATTGTCTGGGTTGAGGGTGAGTGTGCCTAAGTGTCCATTATACGTTAGCAATTCCGCAGATTATAATAATAGCAATCAACCAGCAACCAACACGCCACTCAGAAATCCACATACCCTCTTTCTCCTCCCAGAACTTGTAGACAACAGAAGCCAACACTGGCCTTGTGATATCCTCATCTCTTTTTGCCACCTCGTTGTATATCTCGTCTACATCAATCCCGCTATCCACAGTTTTGTTGAGCAGTGACATCACAGTCAGTATTGTGGTAAGCAGAGAGGCAGCATACTCAGTGTCCAGCACACATGCAATGCCCTCCACCTCACAGCCAAAGTTCTCTTTCCACAGTACATCAAATTCCTTATCTGCCAAAGGGCTTTTCCTCTGTAGTTCCGCCACACTGTCCCACTGGCCGCCAGATGTCTTCAGCCGGTTTATATCCTCTAAATCTTTAAGCACGGGAACGCCACTGAGATCCACTCTGGGCACGCCTTTTGCTAACTGGAAAACAAACTTCTGAGAGGAAACAGCAGCATAGCTGGGATCCGAGGGGTCTGTCTGCTCAGAGTCTGAAGGACCGGCGTAGGGTTCTAGGAGCAGCACAGTATTGGAATGGTCTGCTTGCTTCAAAAGGAAGCTTTCCTCCTCTGTACATATCACGACCTCAGATGAGGAGTTGAAGGCTTTCAGCTGGAGTCTAAGGTGTTGGCAGAGGTTAGATTTGTTTATCTATGAGTTTTTCCAAGGGGACATATGAGATAGAGTGACAAGACCGTTCTTCGGCTTCGGATGTTCGGCCCGATTCGGTCTCAGATATTCTGCCGGTTTCGGTCTCGGATGTTCCGCCGGTCTCCGGTTCAGCTGTTCCGGTGGCTTGATCCCCCAGCTACCGCATAGCGGAATTTGAGCCGCGGGACCAGCTCCTTTGCATTGTCCCACAAACTTCCAGCTTCAGGCGGCGTTTCAGCAAAAGCAGTTGCCTCCCTAGCCGTTCCTAGGATTTTGTCAATTCCTCAATAATGACACCTTTCTACCTCTCCTTATTCCATACTTACTTCTCCTTTTCGGCTATGGCTTTTTCTAAGGTCGGATTCAGTTCCAGCAGTTTGTAGTTCTTGCGGAGATCTTTCACAAGGTATATGCTCATTGTGCCGACTGTTCTCCAAATCCGAGAATCCGAGAATTTGAGAATCTGAGAATCTGAGAATCCGAGACTCCCTCTATCCGATTCCGCGGATCTGCCGACGCGTCTTTCTGATGCAATTAATCACTTCTCCTTCCGATTCTCTCACCTCTCCACGCTACTTATGCCTTCCATTTGCTCACCAAAGAAAGATTTACTATTTAACTCATGCGGGTCGCTCCCTGCCCGCCTCCCGCCGGCATTCCCCGCATTTACCGCGTTTGTACCCGCTCCGAAGTCCTCCCGACACTCCCTGCCGCACTTCCGCCCCATCCACAGACGCGACATTCCCATTTCGTATTACGTAATCACAAACACCCCACCAAATTATATCACGTGACGTCTCCCCGAAAACGCGAGAAAATTCCCTTGCAAACACGTAAAGATGCGATTGGTGATTTGATCTCATTTCAAAGCAGTTGAAGAGTAGAAATGCAGCTTGAATGTGATGCTAAAAGGCATTCTCGTATATCAACAGTTTTGGGGTCTTTGAAATTGACAGCAGCGGGTGTGGCGACGGAGCAAAAAAGTGGGGGAACCTGTCAGCTTCACAGAGTAAACACGCGTCGCTCATTGTTTACAGCTACTTGGTGATTATTGCTATTGTATGTTTTGAGTCTTGAAAGGTGATGATGGAAGGTGCCTGGAGATAGCAATTGAAGAAAGTGTAATGAGACGTTTTGAAGGATTTATTTGGGAGAATATAATTGAAGGGCTCGTGCGGGAAGGAACTATTGCCAACTGGGTTCATCGGCTGTCTATGAAGTTCAAGCCGAGATACCGAAAAGCCGTGAATGGAGTATTTTCTGTTTACACTCCTCTTTACTCTGCCGTATCTGCAGGAATTGAGCAACAGAGAAAAAACCCAGCAATTGTTGCTCTCATTGTTTATCCGGCTATCGGAATGGATGGTCTGTTTTGAAGGCTCGGATCCTCACTTATCCGTCCCTTCCTTTCCCCTCCCCCGCTGCCGCCTTTTGGGTCTCCGAAGTCTCTTCCACTACAACAGCTGGAACACGTTAATCTGTCTCTAATTTATCTATCACCGAGTTTGATGACTTCTTGCCTTTTCCCAAGCGACATTTGAACACACCCAACAGTTCGTACTAACCATCTACTCACCAGCTATCGCTTTATATGACACTCAGCTAAGCTTTTTGGACCTTCTGGCATATCAAAGGTTCTGTTCCTTTTTTCAGTTGCCTTCTTTTTGCTCCTCACTTGAATCATCTGGGAAGTGAAAGAAAATGCAGGTTTGAGGCACCAACTTGCCAGCATTGCACTCGCTTATCTCACTTTAGTCGCTCATTAAGCAAACATCCAAAAGAAGGAAGGAAGGAAAGTTGGAAGCTGCTATCGACTGTCTTGAAGGTCTTGCAGGTTTTTGGACGACAGGTGAACCTCTTTGGTTGTCTCTCAACGGTTCAAGCACATTGGGAACATTTAAAAGACCTCTGAGACACGAAAACACACACTCAACACAACTCAAAGGGCATCAAAAATTGCCTCACAGCATCAACCACAGCAACTCTCATTATCATCACCTCGTATTGCATCTGCCCCGCCAGCCCCTCATTGCCCCACATTCCCCGCGTTCGTTTGGTGGGCCCTTCACTTCAACCCCTCATTTCAGTTCCCAATTGGGCATCAACCCCACCTTACCCCTCATTACCCCTCACCCCTCCCCCACCATGTCTAAACGCTCAACGCTGGCCAGCTTCCACAGCGTCCACATTGCCGACATCCCCGTCGTCGACCAGCACATCGACGACAGCCCCGCCTACCCCTCCTACCCCGCATTCCCCTCCGACCCCGCCACATCCGACGACAGCCTCATCATCGCCACAAACGTCGCAAACGCCATCGTTGGCGACTTCGACGTGCTGCGCCGCCGCACCGCCCGCCGGTGGCGCCGCCTGCTGGCACAATCGCAACTGTTTGTGTCCAACACCGACAGCGTCTTCGGCCCAGCCGTGCTGGCCGTTTGCCACCACAAAGCCACCGGCAAGTGGCTCACCTCGCTGATGTCCCGCCACGGCATTTCCGAATTCGACTACATCACAGTGGGGCCCAAATCCCGCTACTATGCTGCATGTGAAAATCTGTCGCCGGCATGCCGAGCCGACGCCGCCCGGCAGGCCGCCGCCATCACGTGCCTCCGGGCGTACGCTAACTTGACACCCCGCATGCGCGCCTACCTGCGGCAGCATCCGTTCCGCGGGGCGGAAGCCGAGGCGGAGGCCGACGCCGAAAGGCCGAGGATTTTGGCCGCCTCGGACGGGACTGGCGGAACGGAAGGAATTGCCGCCTCGGAAGGAATTGCCGCCTCGGAAGGAATTGCCGTTCCGAACCGAACTGTCGGAACTGGCGGAACTGTCGGAACCGTCGGAACTGCCGCCTCGGCTTCCGCTTCCGCTTTTGGCTCCGCTTCCGCTTCGGCTTCCGAATTCGGCTTCGCCTCGGCATCTGCTTCCGTTCCGGCACCCCCCTCGGGTGCCTCGGCTGCCGCCTCGGCTCCCTCGGCGGCCGCCCCCGACTGGGACGAAACCTCCGCCGGCGCCTTAGCCTCCTCCGCCCTCCCCCTCCCCCACTCCACCATCCCTGCCGCCACAAACCTAATGGCCCACCTCGGCCTTTTCCAGTTCAAACTGGCCGCCTGTGCCGCCGTCGACGTCGTCTACGAAAACTCGGCCGCCCACCAAACCAGCAACAACCGGCTGGTCGTCGCCCTCGGCGAACAAATGGAGCAGCTGTTTGACCCGCTGGCGGAATACTCGCCGGAACCGGCCGAACTGGCGTATGTGCCGCCGGCAGCGGAAGCCCCGCATCCGCCGCCGATACAGGCGGAAGAGCCGATAGTGCAGTCCATATGCGCCGAGCTGCAGGCTGTGCAGCAGACGTATGCCGAGCGGCTGGCCCGCTTCCAAACAGAGTTCCTTGCCCCGCTGCGGGGTCACGTGCGGGCCGGCCGGCTGGCGGGGCTGAGTGTGGCGCAGCTGAACGCCACATTTCCCCCAACGATCGACGAGGTGGCGCGGGTGAATTTGCTGTTTGCGGCGGCGCTGGCGGCGGCGGTGCCGTTCGGCAGTTTTGAGACGGTGCGGGCGGTCGGCACGTCTGTGCCGTATTTCTACAAACCGTGTGCGCGGCACCAGGCGGCCACAAAGCACTTTGCGGCCGGGTTAAAACGGTTTTGGGCCGAGTTCGGCTCGGCACTGCCGGCGGATGTTTCGCGGGAGTGGACGCCGATGCAGATTGAGGCGCTTGTGCACGGCGGGCTTAATCTGGCCCGCGTGAAGCTTGTTTTGGAGCGGCTGGTGGCGCAGCGGGCGTGGCCGGAGGCGCAGCGGCCCGAAGTGGAAATGTATGTGCGGGCGGCGGCGCAGACGCTGGACGCGTTCGGCAAGGAGAAGGCGCAGCTGCCGTACCACCGGCGGGTGTTTACCCCTTCGGGAAAGATACTGGCCGAGATGGCCGAGCAGTGGCCGTACCAGCTGCAGGTCGGATGGAACTCGCGGCGGGTGGTGCTGATTGCCGGCGGAGAGCCTGTCGGGCCGGCAGTGGGCGGGGGCGGGGTAGGTGGGGGCGGGGTAAGCGGGGTAAGCGGGTTAAGCGGGGTAAGCGGGGTAAGTGGGGCAAGCGGCCCCTCGGACCTCCTCGTTCTGTTCAACGACCGGCTGCTGCTGCTGCGGGTGAAGGCCGACCGGCGGCCCGCCGTGCCGTCTTCCGTCTTCCGCCCGTCGGTGGCGGATATGCTGATGCACTCGCTGGTCAACGAAGTGCCGCTGGACGACCTGCCTGTTTTGGAAGTGCTCGGATGGGCCGAGATAGCCGATCTGCATCCGTCCACCTACGCCGACGGCAGCTATTTGTACCTGTTTTTATCCGGTAATGGGTTACAAAGAGCCGATGCGGCAGGTGGGGGCCCCGCCGGCCCCGCCAGCCCCGCCAGCCCCGCCCCCGCCAAAGCGGGGCGCCACCTCCTTATTTACAAGTTCCCCGATTCGGCAGCCGCCACCGGCGCCTCGGCTACCAAATTTGTCGAGGCGGCTGTGAAGGCGCAGATCCTCTCCAAAACGCAGCCGTTCCACCTGTTTGCCACCACTCAAAACGGCCTTACCGTATACTCCGTGGCGCACGAGGCGGGTGTGTACGGAGCGGAGGAGCACAAAGCGCCGGTGGCGGTGTTTCTGAATCGGGAAGTGGATGCGGCGCTGGTGGCGCAGCACGGCCTGTTTGCCGCATTCGGCCTCCGCTTTGCCGAGCCGTACGCCACCGGCGGCCCGCGCGACGCCGTTGTTGTCACCGGCGTGACGGCTCTGGGCGACAGCACGTGCACGCGGGTGGCGGTATCGGAGCTGGCCGCGTTTGTGGCTTCCGAGCTGTCGGTAGTCTACTCGGTGTTTTTGTCCTCCAGCAACCCCGCTATGACGGCAAGTGTGGCGCGGGGTAACGAGGAGCTGGCGGCGTTTCTGTATGCCGAGCTGGTAAGAATTGCCGAGGCGGGGAAGGCGGGGCAGGCGGGGCAGGCGGGGCATGCGGAACAGGCGGAACGGCACGGAAAGACGCCGAAGGATCGGCATAGCCTGAAACTGAAGAAGCCAAAGGGGAAGGAGAATTTACCGAACGGCGCCTCGGTACCGAACGGAACGAGCGGAAGAAAAGCGGGGAAAAGCGGGGATGCCCCGCAGCTGAAGAAAAAGCGGAGTATTCTGCAGGTGCTGTTCGGCCGAGAGAAACACCACAAAGAGGGGAAAAGCGGGAATGCCGCCGGTAAGCCAATCTCGGCCCGCGCGGCAAACGGAGGAGTTGGCACAGAGAAGCGGACTGCCGTGCCGATCCACGTGGATGCCGCGGCGCCACCAGCTGCGCCACCAGCTGCGCCACAGGAGGAATCTTTGCGTCACGTGCCCTCGGAGCCTCAAACGCCGACGCCACAGCAGAGCCCCGCCGAAGCGTTCAGCCCCGCTAACCGATCCGTCCGCCCGGAGCGGGACGGCAGGGGAATGCCGAGCCCGACTACCCCGCATACCCCGCAGACCCCGCATGCCCCGCATGCCCCGCATACCCCGCATATCACACAAACGGCCGCCCCCACACATTCCACACCCCGCACACCCCGCACCGCTGCCGCAAATTCCTCAATGGGCCGCATCCCCAAACTCTCGCCGCCCCGCTCGGGCCGGCGTTCCCCGCAGCGTTCCCCGCATTCGCCACAAATCTCACCCCTGCGTTCCGCGTCTCCACAAAGATCCCCCGCTGCTTCCGCT